>PITA01030061.1:0-17151 GCA_004023965.1 Spilogale gracilis | reverse complement strand
AAGAGGTTTATAAAAATCTAGCTGAGGAGCAGGCTCCTGGCAGATAAACTAAACAATACCCTTACACATCAATAATACTACCATTTTTCAAATGTACTAGATTTTATTGTAATTAAGTAAATTTCTATTTATCTAAAAGTATTATTAAATTCATTTATAGTATCTTTTATTTATCAGTTAGTATTAGAAGGTAATTCTTTCATATTTAGAAGTGTGCAATATTTTTGATTGTGAAAATGAGATTCTCATACTTAAAAAGCTAGGAACTACTGTGTTAATAAGTATTGGAAGCTCCTTTGCCTGGTCGCAGTGTATTAAACAGGAGAAGGTAGGCAGGGAGAATGAAGCAGCCCAGACACACCATGGAAAACTGAAAATATTCCTCTAAATAATACTTATATTAAAGAAGAAATCAACATTTTATAAAGATGAGCAAGAAAGTTACATATTGGGGTGCCTGGGTGGCTCAGTTGGTTAAGCGACTGCCTTCGGCTCAGGTCATGATCCCGGAGACCGGGGATCGAGTCCCACATCGGGCTCCCTGCTCTTCGGGAAGCCTGCTTCTCCCTCTCTCACTCCTCCTGCTTGTGTTCCCTCTCTGGCTGTGTTTCTCTCTGTCAAATAAATAAAATCTTAAAAAAAAAAAGAAAGAAAGAAAGTTACATATTAAGGCTTCTAAACTTAAATTTCAATAGTTCATAATTTTTTTTAAAGATTTTATGTTTATGTTTAAAGAACATTCAGCTTTTCTATTGAAAAAAATGATAAACAGCCACATTCCAAGAGAGATCTCCTTTCAAAGAACAGTTTATTCCTATCAAATTTAAACTGTTCCAGAAATCTGAGAAAATACAGTTTTCTAAGTAAAATATCAAGACTAGCATAATGCAAATACACAAAGTGGGACAAGAACAAAAAATATTTAAGAAAATCATAGGCTAATATGATTTAAAAATACAGTGCAAATACACAGTACTTTACACAATAAATAATTTTCACCTTTCTATTAAATAATGGTTAAGTAGGGCTTATTCTAGGATATTTTATTTTATTTTTTAAAGGTTTTATTTATTTATTTGTCAGAAAAAGAGCACGTGCACAAGCAGTGGGAAAGACAAGCAGAGGCAAAAACAGGCTCCTCACAGAGCAAGGAGCCTGATGCTGCACTTGATCTCAGG
The DNA here is from genome assembly GCA_004023965.1 of Spilogale gracilis. Lineage (NCBI taxonomy): Eukaryota > Metazoa > Chordata > Mammalia > Carnivora > Mephitidae > Spilogale > Spilogale gracilis. The sequence continues at coordinate 15,973 of PITA01030061.1, read as the reverse complement.
ACTCTCGGATTATGACCCAGGCTGAAGGCAGACACTAAAGAAACTGAGCCACTCAGGTGTCCCTACGATGTTTTATTAGAAAAATCTACATGAACAGATTAAAAGGAAAAAATTCAGGTTATTTTAAAAGACAAACCATTTAATAAATTTTACCTCACTTTCCTGATGGAGGAATTATATCTTAATACCAATTGATTGAGCAAATATAGGAGAAGACACCATAAGTGAATTCAATAACACTTTTTTTTCAATAATACTTTTAGATGAACTTGTTTTTCCTTAATCACAAAGCTAATTTGATAATGAGTGAAAAGCAGAAGACTTCAACGAATAACATAGCACGACAATAGAAGGGTTGTTATTAAATTCAAGAATAAAATAAATTTTGTGTACCCCAGGCTGTGCTGAAATAACAGAAAAGACCCCAAACTCTCAGTTTTTTTTATAAGAACAAAGGTGATTGCTCTTATGTCATGACAATTGCTTGTCAAATTTGGCTTTGCTCCATATCATATTTTTGGTTCAAATATTCCATTCCCTTGTTCTTTGTCACACAAGCACATAGATATCTGTATAAAGATGCTCATTTGTGGCGTTGTTTATAATAACAAACTTCTGGAATAATTTAAAATCTATAACCAGGGTAATAATTTTAAGAATTTGGTAAACTCCTACTTATGGATTAAGGAAGCTTATCTTTAGGAATTGATAAGATCTATGAATGCTAAGCAAATTTCTGGAAGGATACATAGAAAACAACAGAAGTCATTCTGGGAAAGTTGTAGACTTAGAGAATGGTGATGCTAGTGTTCTCTTTCCTTGTTTTACACTTCAATATTGTTTAAACTTATTGTACAGTAAACATATATTACATTTTGTTTGAAATGAAAAATAGGAATTTTAAATTTTGTATGTCTCTGTATTTTCCTGTCTTTTTAATTTGACATATACTTCTGTATACTCACTCCGCTTACTTTCAAGTTCCTGTGCTTCTAGGAGATTGTATGTGTTTTTAGCTATGTTGTTTATTACATAAAAGTTTTAAATGGTGGTAACAACTTGCCTTTGTAGATTATATTCTTTATCCAGATAATATCACCTTCTATATCTCATTTGATTCTTTGAAATTTGAATTCTACTTTTTAAAAAATATGTGTTGTCTTTCCTGCTTTTATTTTGTTTGTACTTGTTGAGTATACTTAGCCTCTCACTTTATTTGTACCCTTCCCTAGTTACCTTGGTGCTTCTCCCAGATACTATATAGTATTGATTTAAAAAGTGTAACTGAAGTCTGAAACTTGAGAGTTTTAACAAAATCTTGAAACAATGAAATACGCTTCAAATTTGGTTCTTTGAGAAGGAAAAGGCTTAACTAGCTTTTGTGTCTTATTCGCCAAGGAAAAAGTGAAATCTCACATACTTGTTACCCTAAAATTTAAAATAAATACGTGCAATTTCTTTAATTTATTGTTATAAAGTTGAATTTCTGTATCAGCCTGTTTGCTCATAAGAGAAAAGAACTTTCCTAATACATAGGAGTTTGTTTCAATTGTTCCAAGAACTGTTAATTTGTAACCTTGACACAAAACTGTTTTCTATAGGAAACTATTTATTTAAACTGTTTTTGGTAACAAAAGAAAAATCAACTGTGTGTTCTATAATGTGGTAAACCACATTTGTCATAGGAAGTGAATTTTAACTATATATATATCACTATGATTTCACCAAACCAGTACTAATTACTTCTCTAAGGGATTGTGCAGATTTTCTGAAAATAAAACACATTAAAATTTTTTCTTCTTGTATAAACTACTTTAAAATAAAACACAAGTGATTCTAACAGACTAAAACACAAAGCAGAGTCTCAATTCCCCCATGTCAATAACACTAGTATGATGAAAACAATGATTTAAGAAGGTTATCTTATGGGTTATTTTCAGAGAAACTGCAAGGGCTGAAGAATGGAAATCAGGGGAAAAAACACAAAAAAAGAAAAACATGGCTAGATCTAGCCCTCTTTCACATAGGATTCACACCTGCTGACAGGGTAGCTAAATTGGAATAAGTTCAATTACTATCCAATACCCGTTAACAAAATCCTTGGCCTCCAGCAAATCAAAGCCTGTGATCATGTCTGAGTTTGTATCCAAGAGAAAGATTAAATGGTGAACTAATTGTCTCTCAAAGCACAGGCACTATGAAAGATACTAGAATAAAGGAGGATACCTATAAACCCTCCTGAGCTTACAGTTTAATATATTTGTCTACTACCCAGGTCTGCACTGTCCAGTACAGAACCATCAGCCAAATGGAGCTACTGAAATTTAAACAAAATTTAAAATTCAGTTTGTCAGTCATGCTAACTGTATCTGATGTGCTAAATAGCCAAATGTGGCTAGTGGTTATTTTTAGGGCAGTGTAGATAGAGAATACTGCCATCATTGCAGGAAGTTCTATCAGGCAGCATTGCTCTCGATGTCTGGTACATATGACTTGGACAGGGTTTTGAAAAGGATGGGTCGTTATATATGGTGACAAAAGTTGTGACATGATGAAAGGAACCTGCTTCCTGAATAAATCTCCATGGAACCAAATGCCCCATAAACCTGGACATTCACCTTGGAACCTTACGTGAAAGAGAAATAAACCTATTTCTTGAACCACTGTATTTCGGAGGTCTCTTTGTTACACCAAGTTTAAAATTAAGTTTTATCTCAGTTGTCTCCAACCCTGCTTTCATATGACCTTCTATTCCTTTTTCCTTAATTAAAGAAACCTCTGCCCTTATTTCTGCCCATCCCTTCATCCTAGAGGATAATCATCCATAAAAATAATTCATACTATGGTGTTAAAGACTGAATTCCAATGGCTAGCATGTATTGGGTTAATCTCCCTCAGAATCTTTTTATTATTATTATCATTAATAGAGATGCTAGAAAAAGGGATGGGAAGGAATCTCTGATGGAGAAATTTTAAGTATTAACAACACAACAGTAGAGAAATATGTTGGAGTCTGAAACTTTTTAGTCCTTTCTCCATATATTCATGGATGAGTCCTCTATATATGAGGGCAGGATTTAATTGAAAAATTTACTTATGAAGGGAAAATAAAGGAAGAAAAAAATCCATTTATGTGCTGTCTTTTTGTAAATTAGTATGGGAAGAGGTAATCCAACTCTTCTCAAGCATTATGATATTGTGGCTATAAATGAGACCATGTTACATTTATAACCTTGTTAGATCCATAAAGGAATCTGGCAAGAATTTTAGTACTTTAAAAAGCACAACACCTTGCATACAAGAATCACTCAATAAATATTTGTTTAGACAGTCTCCATTGGGTACCTTACATCCTTGAATTAGTCCAGTCAGCCAGTAACTTCTTTTGCCCTAAGTCAAGATGCTCTCACTAACTAGCATTTTTCTCTGCAAGAATTCACCTGCCAAGGACATAGTTGTGGCCCATCATTATTACCAACAGCCAATACAAAATGAGGAGAAGTCTCTTCTCTTCTATGTTATACTTAGGTAGGATGGAGGGGCCCATACATCAGGGTTGTTGGGTTCTCTCTATTGACCCAGATGTCTTGTTACGAACCTGAGTCTGCTTACACTGGCCAGACCTTATGGCAGACCTCTCCCACTGGGATTTCATCATCCCTTCCTGCATTGTAATTTCTACTGCTCAACTCCCATCATCCCCCAGCTCCCTTCCTTGGGCCCACCCAGTCTGTCTAAAGTGGATGTGGTTCAAATTTTATTTTTCTCCATGAGTGGACTCCACCCCAACCTAAGTCTTGTAGTAGCTGTTGGTCAATCATTTGTGGCTGTGCCTTACAATCTTGGTCAGAGTTGTTCATATTTTGCAATTTCAGTTAAGTGATGTATACTGCTCTATAAGCATATTGAGTTGAATTGTCATTTAAAATGTCTTCAAGAACATTATACTATGATTCAGCTTTGATATAAAATGTTATTGTGTACAAAGAAAGGAACATGAAAAGCAATGGGACATAAACTAGATCTTAGTAAAGCAAAAATTTGTCATAGGCAAATGACTGAAAATCATATTTTTTAAGTATTTTATTTATTTGACAGAGAGAAACACAGCCAGAGAGGGAACACAAGCAGGGGGAGTGAGAGAAGGAGAAGCAGGCTTCCCGCCAAGCAAGGAGCCCAATATGGGACTCATCCCGGGTTTCCGGGATCATGACCTGAGCCGAAGGCAGTCGCTTAACCAACTGAGCCACCCAGGTGCCCCTGAAAATCATATTTTCTTGCAAAAACAAGAACAAAGTGCTTTGTAGGAGCACAGAAAGGAAGATACCTACAAATAAATCTGTGTTACATTTTGTCACTGAGATATGTGGAAAAGAATTGACAATCACACCCAAGCAATGCATGTGAAGGCAGGAGAAATGGCCAAAACCATCAGAATGGATGAAGAAAATTTTAAAGCAATGAGAGGCCAATATGTGTCATTCATGCATCCAGTGGGACTAGGATTAAGACATCAAATATTATTTTGTCAGACACTTCCTTCTAACTTTGAACAGGAACTACTTAACTTCCAATATAAGTGATTTAATGGAGAAAAATATGAAATTAAATTTAATCAAATAGGAAACCCTAAGGAAACCCAGCATGCTTTGAAATTACATTATCAATGCCATGAAATCAAGAAGTCAAAATTGTGAATTTGGGTAACTAAAGGTGGCTTATCCCTGTAATACTGTACAAGATTACCAGTGGCCAATAGTTTGGGTCCATATTTCATTATAAACCACAAAAATCTAAGAATAAGAAATTTCCCCAAAGAACATTAATTCCTTTCAAAAAAGATGCACAACAGCTGAGCAGATGGATGACAGGAGACTAAATTCCATCAGGAAGGGCCAGAAGCACTAAGTAACCCATCAAGTGTGTTAGCTCTGGATGTTTTTGACACATGTGTGAACAATCATAGCAAGAACAGAAGGATAGCATCAAACTTGTTGGTGGGTTGGGGGGGGCGCCTGGGTGGCTCAGTTGGTTAAGTGCCTGCTTTCGGCTCAGGTCATGATCCTGAAGACCTGGGATTGAGTCCCACATTGGGCTTCCTGCTCGGCGGGAAGCCTGCTTCTCCCTCTCACTCCCGCTGCTTGTGTTCCCTCTCTAGCTGTGTTTCTCTCTGTCAAATAAATAGATAAAATCTTTAAAAAAAAAAAAACAAAAAAACTTGTTGGTGGGTTGGAAGAAATCCCAGAGAAAAGAATGGAGCATTCTTTACGGAGCGATACATTATCAAGGCACTTGAAGGTACAGAGAATGACACTGTAAAGAACACAGGCATTGATACTCTGAGTTGAAAGTCTAAAGTCCTTTTGGAAGAGTCAAATCCAGAATGGGAAGAGTTTTAGGAGTACTTTGACCAATCCATTTCATTTTATTTTCCTTCATAAAAGGAAAAATGATACATTATTTCTTTTTAAAACTATGTTAAGTAAGCCTAAAAGTCTCTTCAATACCTTCAAGTATAAAACAAGTTTTTAAAATTCAGACAGAAGCACTGTGCCATGGCTTAACCTAAAATATTTTATCTTTCGAGCGCCTGGGTGGCTCAGTTGGTTAAGCAACAGCCTTTGGCTCAGGTCATGATCCCAGAAACTGGGGTTCGAGCCCCACATTGGGCTCCCTGCTTGGCGGGAAGCCTGCTTTGCCCTCTTTTACTCCCCCTGCTTGTGTTCCCTCTCTGGCTGTGTTTCTCTCTGTCAAATTAATAAAATCTTAAAAAAAATTTATCTTTCTTAGAATAAGATGATAGTGCATCTTTGAATCAGTGACACCTTCAATTCAAAGAAATATAACTCCCTTTTTGGCTCCTCGCTTTTCTGGCTAGTTGTAACAGGTCAGACAACCTCGACTATGTATACTAAGTATGGCCGTTTTCAGTGGTGAAAATTAAACTCCAAACTCTCAATCTTAACTTTGGGGAGACACATCTAACTTCTCCAGGAATTGTATATACACACTCTGCTGGGCCGTTGATCTCCTTCAGCACCAAACCATGGGCTCCTTATGGGGTTCTCCTTAAAGAATGAGAATATTTGGTGACAAAATAATGAAATAGCCCTTTACATATGGCACAAATAGACCAAAATAACTGACATTTTTCCAACATTCAATAAGCATTTTATACTATGCTCTAGATATAACACTAGCCATCTCTCATTTGAAGCAAACTTAATTTTTGGTATGGTCTTGCTATTTTTGCCCTAACTCACCATTAGCTAAAATATTAAATCTCAAAATGTTTAATTAGAGGCATATTTCCATAGTTTCATAATCTGTGTAAGAAATATAGTCAGGTGAAGGCATAACAAATTGTAGTCACCCTTTCATCAAATGTCATAGTGCTCACAGAAGCAGCCTGCTGACAAGCAGGATAAGGTTATTTTTAGCAAATCACCTTTCTAGAGCATTTGTGATTGTTAATTATGACCATTTGGAGTTCACAGATGGTATATGAAAATGCAGTGTTCTGTTTTAGATAATGAGGATGGTGGTATAATAGATAAATCATTGTGAAATCAAAGGACATACTTGGTACACAGCATGGTGTATGTGGTTATTTATTACATACAATACCTTGGTTGTTAGTAGTGCTTTACACCTGATTTCTAGCCACCATTGCATCTGCCAGTCTCATCTCCCCTTGTCACAGTTTCCATCATGTCACCTCTCTACTTAGAACCTGTCGTGTCTCCTTTCTGCTGCCCCATCAATCCTGAGTTCCTCAGTTTGGAATCCAAGGCTCCCTAATCAGACACAGTTTTGCCAATTGAAACATTTTTCCATACCTCCCAACAGGCAACTTTCCCCCAGTTTGTATGTTCTTCACCCTGGTTCCCTATACCTTCTGCTCATTGCTAGTCATATTCCCACTGATGATCTCCCCACATAAAATGCCTATTTTCCTTCCTTCTCCCTATCAAAACTCTCCCAATTCTTAGCTTAGAAACATGCTCCTACAAAGCATGTGTTTACTTCACCAAGTGTCATCATTTTCTCCCTTGAATTCCAAGTGCACAAGAAGTACCATATAGTTTTACGTTAATTGTTCCCTAAATTATGTCACCTCAAAGGTCTTAGCTTAAAAGACGGCAAGCTTCCAGGTAATGGAAATCCTGGCATGTTCTTACATGGTTTTCTCACCACACCAAATGAAAATGCAGGAGGTGACAGAAGGAAGAGTAGATGGTTAATAAATAAATACTTGTTGAGTGTCTGACTAATACAGAAATAATCTCTAGCAAAACATCAATAGATAACGCTCGCAGGTTCAGTCTCTTAGTATAGAGGAGGCTGAGTGTAGCAGCTGGTATAGAATGTTGACCCTATTTATATAATAAATTGTTGTTCAGAAATTTACCTTTCTGTAAACTGCCAAGCACCTCTCCAAGCTTCATGTTACAGCAATGTAAAGTTCCAGGGCTCAAATAATTAATTTAATATCTGAGGCTTTCCAAGGCTAAGGAAGACTGTACAACCAAAAGAAGGGATCTATTTTTTTAGAGACCATTAGCTCTTTGTTAAAATATTCAGTGGCACATTTCATGTTGACGCAAGTATTTGGCACAGTGTTTCGGTAATTATTATTCACTTAACACTTTGGTATTCTTACCACTGAGATGAATAAAAATCACAATAGCACAATGAGTTATCGAATGTTACTTGAAAGCAAAGAATGGGGAGATTTGATCAGCTACAAAGTGATTTACATTTGGAAAACTTAAATTTTCAAAACCAAAGTTTACAATGAACTAACAGAAAAAAAAGAGAGAGAGAGTAGATAAAGAATACAAGCTAAAAGAGATTCAGGAAACTCTATCAGCGAGATGGAAGGGAACTTACAAATTAACTAGAGCATCCATTTGTCACATCAGGTCTTGATAAGCTGTGTCTCAATGGCCCTAATTTTGTTGATGTAGAAAAGATGTAGTCTTCCTAGGGTGTGTGTGCATTCTTGCTGAGCAAATTGGAAGTGTAAAATGCATACTCTGTGGGCGATTGTTTGCTTGAGAGAAATTAATAAATTGTGTGTTGAAGAAAAAGCAGAGAGACCAATCTATTGAAAACCTGATTACTTATTAACATTCCCTACTCAAAATTTATCCTAAGATACCAATTTATTTGATAACTTTGATATTTTCCTCCTCAGAGAGATAATGAAAGAGATACATTGGATTTTAAGGTAGGTAGAATTTATTTTATTTCATTAATCCCCTGCCTCTTCTTTTTTCTGTTTATTAATTTTTTTCTGTAACTATTCACACAAATTTTGGGTAACTCTTTTCAACAGTCATATTTTTACTCAGCCTTTGAGAGACAGTAGATGAGAACCTAAGTTGTGGACTCTGAGGATACCAACCAATAAGATACAGGTTTCTTTATATATGAAATAGCACATGAGAGAGTTTTTGTGCAGTTGAACGAAGTTAGAACTGCTGTTACAGGAAACTAACTTGTGCAGAAGAATTTGATGGGAAGTCAGGACGAGATGAAGTACTACTATTTCTCATTGTCTCCTGTGCAAACATACATTTTTTTTCTTTATCTCTCCAGTAATTTTTTTTTAAGACAAAGGATTCTATAAATGGAATGTCAGGTGCCTAAGTGTGGTGTGTAATTATGTCCTAATAGAGGTTTCCTTTTCTATAAGATTTCTGATGACTGAGTGCTTGGTATGTGGTTTGTTTTCTAATTATAATCAATCATTTTCTCCTTAAAGTCATTCTTGTAACACATCTCTGCCATTATTTTTAGATCTATGACATATCATATATTCTGTACTAATTCAGAAATGTTTTTCATTGAGTAGCTCTCATCAAATACTATTTTTAAAGAAGACACAAAGATTTGTGTGATCCCAAGCATTGGCTTCACTTCAAATAGAAATGAAATTAATCCCATTCTACCAGTTAACCCATCAATGATTGCTGTGAAGGGGACAAATCTTAAGTTTATATAAAGAAGTCAACTGCTGATGTTGGTAATGGATCTACATTCCCTATAATGGCTCCCCATACTTGAATTTCCTTCAATAAAAGATGATTTTCATTTCTACACTCCTGTTAAAATGCAAATAGTTCTGGGAGAGGTAATACACAGATCTAAATTCACACAAAAGTAAAAATACCTAATATCAACTGATATCAACTCTTTCCTGAGAAAATTTGCTCTGGTGCACATCTGACTCTAAGAATTTGGAGGAAACCATCATTAAAGGAGAAAAGGATGCAAGCAATCTGGATATGCCAACCACAAATTTCTCCTTATTTGCAATCTTGCCTGCATTCCCACTGACTGGGAGGTTAGCAAAATACTCCCGAAAGTTTTCAGTCTTAAACATCATGCTCTGTCAGTTACTTCAGTCCCAGGAAAAAAGGTTTGCAACTAGCATCCAAATTACCTGCATAATCAAATCTCTACAACAACTGTAATATGCTGTGTATATATATATGTGTGTGTGTTGAGGCAGCTCAATGTCTCAGTCCATTAAGCATCCCACTTGGTTTCAGCTCAACTCATGATCTTAGGGTCATGAGATGATGCCCAGCATTGGGCTCTACACTCAGTTTGGAATCTGCTTGGGACTCTCTCTCTCCTTCTGTCCTTCCCCCTGCTCAAGCTAAATAAATAAATAAATACATAAAATCTTAAAAATGAATTAGTTAGTGAATTGTTTAGTGAAGTTTCTAAAGTTCAATCCACGATGTAAACTCAACCCAATTACCTTTTTGATAAACTGGGGGGGGAAAGCAACTAAGCCTCCTCAGATGGTCTTGAATTTCACTGACACTGTCTGGGTTCTCCAAGCTATGGAGAATGAACAAATAAATAAGTGAAAGAACAAAGAAACCAAAGGGCATGAAAATGAGTGGAAGCAACCTGGTAAGTAAACAATCTGATTATAGTAAAATCATTCCGTAAGTGACTGCTCAACAGCTATGGGCTTTGTTTTATTTTATTTTTAAAGATCTTTATTTATGAGAGAGAGAGAGAGAGAGAGAGAGAGAGAGAGAGAGAGAGAGAGATCAGGAGCAGAAGGGAGGGGTGGAGGGAGAAGTAATGCAGAACTTGAACCCGGGACTCCAGGATCATGGCCCCAGGCAAAGGCATATGCTCAACAACTAAGCCACCGAGGCACCCTAGGTTTTAACTATAACTAAAGGTCCTTTGGTTCAGACCCTTCACTTCGTAAGATACACCATGAAGTCCAGAATGCCCAGGAAGAGTGATGACAGTTGCATTAAAAAGTAGCACTTTCCAATCCTCTCTTCCAAAGGCGGCAATTGCCCTATAGCACAGCTGTTTGGGGTTTCACCCTTCTTGCTCATCACACTGAGAAGGTCTGAGACTGATGGTGAATGAGTCTGTGGTGGTGTAAGCCATTATCTGAAAAGCCCTTGTGCTTCAATGTGTTTGCTTTTACTGGCTTGTGGAAAGTGAAAAGATTGCTATTATGTGGTACTCTGTGGTAAAACCTCTCATTTCACAAGATATACATGTGTGGGGGCACCTAGGTGCCTCAGTTGGTTAAACCACTGCCACAGCTAAGCCACAGCTCAGGTCATTATCCTGGAGTCCCAGGATGGAATCCCACATCTGGCTCCCAGCTCCTCGGGGAGTCTGCTTCTCCCTCTGACCTTCTCCCCTCTCATGCTTTCTCTCACTCACTCTCTCTCTCTCTCAAATATATAAAATATATTTAAAAAAAGATATACATGTGTGGGTTTCAATCTGAGGAGTTCTGGCTACTACTCCATATGCCTAACCTCTGATTTATCACAGAAGAAATAAAGGTCACACTCTTCATAAAATACAGAACTGGTTTTGCCGACTAGAGTTTATTCTACGCAGGAAGAATAAGAGGAAATTTAACAGAATAAGAGCCAGAATATTTAAACAAAATAATTGCTTGTCTGAATTATTCAGGATAAGAAATTTCTCCCCTTAAATAATGGCTCTTACCAGGCCTATTTAAATAGCCCTATCAGTACTACTAAGTGAGACCATATTTTAATAAATCTAAAATATTTCAGGAAAAGAGAGTTAATTCCAAAATTGCTGAAGAGATAATGAGTTAACTAAAAACAATGACAGGGGTGCCTGGGTGGCTCAGTTTGTTAAGCAACTGCCTTCAGCTCAGGTCATGATCCCAAAGACCCCGGGATAGAGCCCCATATGGGGCTCCCTGCTCAGCGGGAAGCCTGCTTCTCCCTCTCTCACTCCCCCTGCTTGTGTTCCCTCTCTAGCTGTGTTTTTCTCTGTCAAATAAATAAAATCTTAAGGAAAAAAAACAATGACATAAAAGGTTGAAATACACTTACATAGCAGAAAAATATGCTAACTAAAGATATGGATCTTTTAGTATGAAACAACATAGAATTCTTTTTGGCCCTAATTTACCTGAAGAATCTTTTGCCATCACTTAAAAGACTTTCATGTAATCAAAATCAATTTCTCACACTCCCTGGGACCATTTTGTTGATTTTTGACATCCCACATATGCAAAATCATTTACTCAAAGTGACTAGAGAAGTGGAAAAATTAGAGTTTCATGGTTTACAAATTGGAATTTATACAGATTTTACAGCTTTGCTTTTAAAGAAAGGAAAATGTTTTTTGCAGTTAAGAAATCACTCCAACAGATGGGCCTATCTCCTCTATTTTTATTTCTAGTTGGCTTACGGGTGAATTACCCTGGACATAGTTATAAATTTGAAATTATAGGAACTGCTGAGGGGTGATTTTTTTTTTTTCTGGCTATAAAATACAATGAGGACACAGCTGCAGCATCTAGAAAGTGAGAAAAGCTAAAACCATAAAATAATACTATTTCCTCTTCCTTGTTTTGGATGCAAGCTCTGAAACCAGAATGAGCTTATCTGGTTTCCCATTATTTATAATGATTAATCTGAGGCCACATTCCCAGAAGAGTAATTAGCCAGTCAATTACTTCAGTGTGAATCCAGCATTTCTGATTAAGTGTAACTTTACGATTAGAAGTTACCAAACATCCAATAAAGCACAGTACAGGGTATCTTTTAAACTGAGGTGGGAAGGGTGTGGAAAGAAGCAAAATCTGACAGGAATATCTGGTTGATTTAACTCTACTGAAAAGAGATCTTGGGACAATTGTGAATAACCTATTGAATATTAGTCAGCACTGAAATTCTATGTACTTATCTTTTTATATATACGTTTGTTGGGTTTATTTATATGTGTTTCGCCTGCTCCGTGCTCAGACTGTAACTATTTACTTTGTACATTATCTTTAGCAAGTTTTTCATTAAGAGCTGATTCTTCTGACATTTGATTCATTTCAGGGTTACCCAATTTTCCCACTATCTCCCAATTACTTCCTATATACTGGTGTCAGGAGTAGGGCTCTGAATAGCTTCTTTCTTTCTTTCTTTCTTTCTTTCTTTCTTTCTTTCTTTCTTCTTTTAATTCAAATATGATTAACTTACAGTATTATATGAATTTCAGGTTTGTAATATGATGATTTAACAATTGTATACATTACTCAGTGCTCAGACTTATAAGTGTACTCTTAAGCCCTTTCACCTATTTCACCTATCCCTCCACCCATCTCCCCTCTGACAACCCAATTTATTCTCACATTTGAGAGTTCGTTTTATTTTTTTGTTCTCCTCTTTAATTCCACGTTTGAGTAAAATCACCTTTCACTTAGCATTATACCCTTTATATGCTGCCATGTTGCAAATGTCAAGACTCCATCTTTCTTATGGCTGAGTAATATTCCAGTGTGTATGTGTGTGTGTGTGTGTGTGTGTGTGTGTGTGTGTGTGTGTACGTGTGTACACAACACAGCACATATTCTTTACCCATTCATTTATGGGTGGACACTGCGCTATTGTAAGTAGTGCTGCAATGAACATAGAGGTGCAGATATCTTTTTGAACTAGTGTTTTCATTTTCTTTGGTAAATAGTGGAAAATCCTATATTTCTTGGCAATTGTACTTTTAATTTTTTTGAGGAGCCTCTATACTATTTTTCACAGGGGCTATACCGATTTATACTTCTAACAAAGGTGCACAAGGATTCTTTTTTCTCTACATCCTCACCAACACTTGTTACTTCTTCTGTTTTTTATTTTAGCCATACTGACAGGTGTTATCTCGGAGGTGGTATCTCATTATGGCTTTGGACTTGTATTTCCCTGATGATGAGGGATGTTGGGCATTTTTTCATGTGTCTGTTGGCCATTTGTATATCTTTCGAAAAATGTCTACTCAAATCCTCTGCTCATTTTTAATTGGATCATTTAAAGGTTTTTTTAAAATATTGATTAAGGTCTTTATATATTTTGGAATTAACCCCTTATCAGATATATTGTGCACCTTCATCTCCCATTCAGTACATTGCCTTTTTTGTTTTGTCAATGGTTTCCTTCACTGTGCAAAAGCTTTTATTTTGCTGGAGGCCTAATAGTTTAGTTTTGCTTGTTTCCTGCCAAAGGAGACACATCTAGAAATATTTCTATGGCTAATTTCAAAGAAATTGCTCACTATGTTTTCTATGGTTTCAGGTCTCACATTTAGGTCCTTAATCCATTTTTAGTTTATTTTTGTGTATGGTGCAAGAAAGTGGTCCAGTTTCATTCCTTTACATGTAGCTGTTCAGTTTTCCCAACACTAACACCTTATTGAAGAGACTGTCTCTTTCACGTTGTATATTCTTGCCTCCTTTGTAATAGATTAATTGACCATAGAAGCATAGGTTTATTCCTCTATTCTGTCCCATTGATCTATGTGTCTGTTATTGTGCCAGTACCATATGGCTATGATTGCTAGAGCTTTTTAGTATATCTTCAAATCTGGAATTGTGATACCTCCAGTTTTTATCTCTTTTTTTTCAAGATTTCTTTGGCTATTTGGAGTTCTTTTGTGGTTCCATGCAAATTTTAGGATTATTTGTTCTAGTTCTGTGAAAAATGTTCTTAGTATTTTGATTGGGATTGCATTAAACCTATATATTGCTTTGGGTATTATGGGCACTTTACTAATAATAATTCATGAGCATGGAATATCTTTCCATTTGTTTGTGGCATCTTCAATTTCTTTCATTAAAGTTTTATAATTTTCAGAGTATAGGTTTTTCACCTCCTTGGTTAAGTTTCTTCCTAGGTTATTTTATTCTTTTTGATACAATTGTAAATGGGATTATTTTCTTAATTTTTCTTTCTGCTAATCCATTATTAGTGTATAAAAATGCAACAGATTTCTGTATATTGGTTTTGTGTCCTGTGACTTTTTTTTAAAGATTTATTTACTTATTTGACAGAGAGAAAAGGAACACAAGCAGGGGAGTGGGAGAGGAAGAAGCAGGCTTCCCACTGAGTGGAGAGCCCAATGCGGGGCTTGATCCCAGGACTCTGGGATCATGACCTGAGCTGAAGGCAGATGCTTAATGACTGAGCTACCCAGCCACCCCAATTGTGTTCTGTGACTTTACTGAACTCATTTATCAGTTCTATTAGTTTTTTGGTGGAGGCTTTAGGGTTTTCTATATATAGTATCATGTCATCTGGAAATAGTGAAAGTTTTACTTCTTCTTTACCAATTTGGATGATTTTATTTCTTTTTATTGTCTGATTGTAAAAGTGGTGGGAGTGGACAACCTCATCTTATTCCTAATCTTAGAGAAAAAACTCTCAGTTTTTCACCATTGAATATAATATTAGCTGTGGGCTTTTCATGTATGGTCTTTATTATGTTAAAGTATGTTCCCTCTAAACCTACTTTGTTGAGGGTTTTTATCATGAGTGGATGTTGTACTTTGTCAAATGCTTTTTCTGCATCTATTGAGATGAGATGATCATATAGTTTTTGTTATTACCTCTTCCTAATGTGATGTATCACTTTGATTGATTTCCAAATATTGAGCCATACTTGGTGTCCCCAGAGTAAATCCAACTTGGTTGTGGTGAATGATTTTTTTAATGTATTATTGAATTTGATTTGTTAATATTTTGTTGAGGATTTTTGCATCTATGCTCATCAGTGATATTGGCCTATAGTTCTCTTTTTTTGTAGTGTCTTTATATAGTTTTGGTATTGGAGCAATGCTGGCTTCAGAAAATACATTTGGAAGCTTTCTTTCCTCTTCTATTTTTTGGAATACTTTGAGAAGAAGCATCAGCTCTTTCACTATTTGGTAGAATTTACCTGTGAAGCCGTCAGGTCCTGGTCTTTTATTTGTTGAGAGTTTTTAATTACTGATACAATATTCTTGCAAGTAATTGATCTGTTCAAATTTTCTATATCCTCCTCATTCAGTCTTGGGAGATGATATGTTTCTAGGAATGTACCTATTTCTCCTAGGTTGTTTGCATATGACTTTCATAATATTTTCTTAAAATCCTTTGCATTTCTGTGGTGTTGGGTATTATTTCTCCTCTTCAATTTCTTTTTAAAGATTTATTTATTAGAGAGTGAGAAAGAGAGAGAGAGAGCACAAACCAGGAGGGAGAGGCACTGGGAGAAGCAGACTCCCTGCTGAGCAGGGAGCCCAATGCACAGCTTGATCCCAGGATCTACAGGGATCAATCTCAGGACCCTGAGACCATGACCTGAGCCGAAAGAAGACCCCTAACCACCCAGGCATCCCTATCCTCTTCCATTTCTGATTTTTATTTGAATCCTTTTTTTTTTAATGAGTCTGGCTAAAAGTTTATCAATTTTCTTGATCTTTCCAAAGAAGCAGTTCCTAGTTTCATTGATCTGTTGTTCTTTAGTCTCTATTTCATTTATTCTGTTCTATTCTTTATTATTTCCTTTCTTCTATTACTCTTGTGCTTTATTTGTTCTTCTTTGTTTAGCTCCTTTAGTTATAAGCTCAGGTTATTTATATGAGATTTTTCTTGCTTCTTGAGGTAGGCCTATATGGTTATAATCTTCCCTT
>PITA01030060.1:0-17028 GCA_004023965.1 Spilogale gracilis | reverse complement strand
AAGAGAGAGGGTCTGTTAGCGAGAGGGAAGCCACAATCGTTTGTCACCTAGTCATAGAAGTGACAACTCCTTGGGGCATCTGTCTGGTGCGGTCAGAGGAGTGTGCAACTCTCCATTTCGGGGTGGTGAGTTCAAGCCCCACACTGGATTGGATATAGTGATGACTTCAAATAAATAAATAAAATGAACTTTGAAAAAAAGTGGCAACCACTCAACATTGCCATATATTATTAATTAGAAGTCAGTTACTCCAGAAGAGGGATTGCACAAAGGTTCATATGCTAGGAAGTACCATCACCAAAGGGCCAATTTAGAGACTGTCAGCTGCACCTGATTTAGTTAACTAAATGACAGTTAAGTGATTCAAGGATGCATATCCGGAGTTCATCAGCATCAGGACTGAGATGTTGGCTGGAACCTTTGGGAGGCATGGCTGAGGTTGTCATATGGGTAGCAGGTAAGTTCAAAACTGCTGGTGGTCATAACTGCTGCAGGGTGGAGGAGAATCTGCCTAAAATGAAAACATAACAGAGAAAAAGAAGGTAAGAGATGGGGAGAGACAGATGCCTGATGACATCATTTCAGAACTTGATACAGCCGTGCCTGCAGCAGGACTTTTTGAGTTTTTCATTGAGGAAGCCAACATAATCCCTCTTCTATTCACATAAGTTTCAGGATTCTGTCACCTACAACCAAAAGGTTCCCAGATGATAAAATGTCTCAGAGATACCTCAGGGGTGCCTGGGCTGGGCTCTGCACTCGGTGGGGAGTCTGCTTGAGATTCTGTCTCTCCCTCTGCCCCTCTGCCCCCTCGCCCTAAAACAAATAAATAAATCTTAAAAAAAAATGTGTCATCCAAGATACCTTGGATTCATTTTGCCCCGACCCAGTCTGATTATCATACCCTCAACCTTTCCCACAGAGCTGCCTCTCTCCCCACATTCTACTCACCATTAAAATCATAACACAATTGCTCCAGCTGAAAACCTTGGAATCTTCTTCACCCTTCCTTACCTGCTGTAGAGGCTGGAGTCCTGGGCCCCATGGCTGTATTCAACAGAACCAGAGGAGGAAACATCAGCTGTATTTACAAAGGTGGGGGAGGCCCAGAGGTCACCCACTGAAACGCCATCTTCCTATAGGTAAACAGGTGAATCTAGGGGTTTTGCCAAGCCATTACATCCTACAGAATTTCTGGATGTGAATCACATAATGTAGAGGATGAGACTAGTATATCTGACTCTCCTATCAAAACACACCATAGGCTAAAACAAAATTCTGGCAAACTGCCTAGTAGCTTATGGTTTGGAAAGCACCCTGGGCAGGATTTGTGAAAATATTCCTTGTGTCTCTAAGGCAGATTAAAAGAAATCGTGCAGACAGTATGTCAACTGTACCTTAAAAATAAAAATAAGTAAATAAAAAAGAAATTGTGTCATTTAATTCAGTCACCGTTTCTTTTATCTTCTTCCCTAGGGTTCCTGTCATAATTCTGAACTTTACCTCTCTTTTCCTATGCCACTTTCATCCAATTGCCCTAAATACTCCGCAAGCTACCTCTCAGACAGTCCTGTTTCCTCCATTCCCCTGCCAGGTGGCTGTCCCTCTTGGGGGTTTGTATCAGCATCTGAAAACTCTCCCCTAACCACCCCCCCCCCATCAGAGTGTGAATCCACAACACAAACTTCAGATTCTTCATCTGCCCCAAACTATGATGGCTCCCTAGTGCTTCCTAACCTTTGCTGGGTCACAGACCCTTTTTAAAGAAGGTGGTGGAAGTTATGGGTAACTTTTTCCAGAAAAGTCTGTGTTTTGTGTTGTTTTGTTTTTTGGTGTACATCTCAAGGAGATTAATTAACCCTCTGGACTCCATTTATATATTTTTAAAAATTTTAAAAGATTTGATTTATTTATTTGAGAGAGTGCATGCAAGCGGGGGGTGAGGGTGGGTGCGGGCAGAGGGAGAAGGAGAGAGAATCTCAAGCACACTCCACACTGAGCATGGGGCCCCACCTGGGGCTCGATCTCAGGATGCTGAGACCATGACCCGAGCCAAAATCAAGAGTTGGATTCTTAACCTACTGAGCCACCCAGGCGCCCCCTAGGTTAGACCTTCTGAAAAGGTATGTAGTCCTAGGACAACTGAGTGGTTCCGTCGGTTAAGCTTCCAGCTTGGGTTGAGCTCAGGTGATCTTGGGGTCATGAGATCCAGCCACCGAGTCCAGCTCAGCATGGAGTCTGCTTAAGATTTTTTCTCTCCCTCTCCCTCTGTTCCTCCCTCCACCACCCCACACCCTGGGCTCCTTTGCTCTCTCATAAATAAATAAATAAATAGATAGATAGAGAAATAAATAAATAAATATATATATATATATATATATATATATATATATATTTTTTTTTTTTAAGAGGATGAGGGTGCCTCTGGCTCAGGTCATGATCTCAGGGTCCTGGGATCGAGCCCCACATCAGGCTCCCTGCTTAGCAGAGAGTCTCCTTCTCCCTCTGCCTGCTGCTCTGCCTACTTGTGCTCTCTCTATCTCTCTGTCAAATGAATAAAATCTTAAAAAAAAAAAAAAGGATGTAGTTCAAAGATTTTAGTCTTCTACACTTATCTCTACCTGACTTTTTGGCTGCAACTTCTGCCTTATGCAGCTATGGTGTTTTGTTTTGTTTGTTTTAAAAGTTTATTTATTTAGGGATGCCTAGGTGGCTTGGTCACTCTGGTGTCTGCCTTCGGCTGGGGTCATGATCCTGGAGTCCTGGGATTCAGACCCTAGTTGGGGTCCTTGCTCAGCAAGGAGCCTGCTTCTCCTTCTGCCTGCTGTTCCCCCTGCTGTGCTCTCTCTCTCTCTCTCTCTCTCATTCTGACAAAGTGGATGAAATCTTTAAAAAAAAAAAGATTTTATTTCTCTCTCCAAAATCTTGGAGAGAGAGCATGAGCAGGGGGTGAGGGGCAGAGAGAGAGGGAGATGCAGACTCCCCACTGAGTGAGGAGCCAGATGCAGGGGTGATCCCAGGACCCTGAAATCATGACCAGAGCCCAAGTCAGATGCTCAACCGACTGGGCCACCCACGTGCCCCGGTTATGGTTGTTTTATGTCTGATTCCCCACCAGCCCAAAAGCTTCTCCAACAACAAAGACTGTGCCCTTCATTTTCCCTTGTTTTATCACCCCAGACAGAATGAAAATTTCTCTGGAGCACTAATCAGAACACCTAGCTCTGGCTACATAAAGTGTTGGCTCACTGCCAGATTTTTATTTTATTTCACCAGGCTAAGAACTCTTACCATGAGATCTGTCCTCTTCACGAATGTACAAGTAGACAATACACTATTGTTGACTAGAGACACAATGTCTTACAGCAGATCTCTACAACTTACTCATCTTGTTTACCTGACACTTTATGCCAGTTGATTAGTAATTCCTCATTTGCCACCATCCCACTCCTGGATTCTAAGAGCGTGACTATTTTAGATACCTCAGAGAAGTGGAACCATGCAGTACTTGACTTGCTGTGTCTGGTTTGTTTCACTGAGCACAATGTCCTCCCGGCCCATCCATGGCATTGTGTTTTGCAGAATTCTCTTCTTTTTTAAGGTTTACTGGTATTCCACTGTGTGTGTGTGTGTGTGTGTGTGTGTGTGTGTGTGTGTGTGTGAAATTTTCTTTACTTCTTCTTTTTCTTTTTTAAGATTTTATTTATTCAGGGGCGCCTGGGTGGCTCAGGCGTTGAGCGTCTGCCTTCGGCTCAGGTTATGATCCCATGGTCCTGGGATCGGGCTCCGCATCGGGCTCCCTGCTCGGCAGGAAGCCTGCTTCTCCCTCTCTCATTCCCCTCTAGCTGTGTTCCCTCTCTAGCTGTGTTTCTCTCTGTCAAATAAATACATAGAATCTTAAAAAAAAGAAAAAGATTTCATTTATTCATTTGACAGAGAAAGAGCACAAGCAGGGGAGTGCCAGGTAGAGGGAGAGGGAAATGCAGGCTTCCCGCTGAGCAAGGAACCCAGGACCATGATCCAAATTGAAGGCTGACGCTTAATGACTGAGCCACCCAGGGACCCCTTCTTTACCTATCCATCTGTGGATGGAGTTTTAGGTTGTTCCTTTATCTTGGCCATCATGAATAGTGTTGTAATGGACTGCTGGATTTCTAGTAATTTTTAGCAACAGTAGGGTTTTAGGGTGATGGGCCTGGATAATATGATACAATGTCATAGGTTCCCAATCTATATTCTAGTAGGATTCTGAGTTCAAAACTTTTCAGTTTTTGTGGACTCCACAGGTATGGGAGCTTCTTAGACCTTGTGACATGACTTTGGTTTGGAGAGTATACGTCCCCAGGGGTGAACGTACCGCCTTTGCCATTACTGTTCCCAGGAATCCTTGTTTGGTAAAGACTTAAAAACTGGCCTGTTGGTGGACTCTCAGCTGAGTTTATTGATTTCATACTGTTGCCCTCACTTAATCCTAACCCCCAACACAGACCAAGGCAGGGACATCCCTCTATGTCCCTGAAAAATAGACATTCTGGAGAAATTTGGGACAAAAGAAAATTGCTCCTCTTTGGTCACATTTCAAAATTCCTCCCACATTGTAGTACTTCCTTCACACCTTTCACATACACTGGGACATTTCATATCATGTGGCAGGAAATGGAAGGAAGACAGTATCAGCCCATAGGAGCTCATGTGCTGAGGGGACAGGGACTCTGTCACATTTCGAGTGCCAAAACAAGCCGTGGGCACTAGCGGGCTCTCATGAATGAATGGAACATTGGAAGAAGTTAGTGGACCTTTGCTTCCAGTTGGTAAATGCCTTGTGATCTCATCCATCCATAAGCCCTAAAGGATCAGTGTCATGCTACACATGTCAGCACCACTTCAAATGTCTCCCACACGCAGCATATGCAGCACTGATAAATCACATGTAGTCACCATGTGCCAGGGTGCCCCATGATGGCATCAGCATGCTGTGGTCTGAATTATAGTTTCAGATTTGATTCTACCTCATGACCCTCAGTGGCCACTCAGGCTCCAGCCATCATGTTTTATTCCAGCCTGCAGAAGGAGGAAGGACTAAAGAAGGATGTGCCCCTATTTTTAGGACCCTTCCCAAAAGTTATCCTTGATAATTCTGCTTACATCCCACTGGCCAGAACTTAGTCACATGTGCACAACTACCTTCAGGGAGAAGTCTTTAGTTCTGTTGGCCAAGTCACCAGCTGAAAATCAGGGGTTCCATTACAAAGGAAGAAGAGGGGAACATGTGTTGGGGTACACCATTGACATGGTTGGGGTGGTAGTTTGACATGGAAAGTCTGGCTTTGCAAAACCAGAGAAATCTGTCTGAACTTATGCCCCCAACTCACTGCCCTTACCTGGAGAGTGATGGTCAATAGGCGTGTCCCACCTGCAGGTAGAAAGCATGGCTGCGGAAGTCAGGGAGTCACAGAATCAAATGTGTCTCCAGACCTCCTCTCCTCCACGTATGAAGCAAGGAAAACAATACTCATGGAATGGGTTGTGGTGACTATTTTACAAGGAAATCCCTGGGACCAAGTTGTGACTCAGGAATGGTGGTTTTTTTATTATTATTGTGGTAAAACATAAAGCATACACTTTACCCTTTTTTTTAAAGATTTTATTTATTTATTTGACAGAGATAGATCACAGGTAGGCAGAGAGGCAGGCAGAGAGAGAGAGGAGGAAGCAGGCTCTCTGCCGAGCAGAGAGCCTGATGCCGGCCTCTATCCCAGGACCCTGAGATTATGACTTGAGCTGAAGGAAGAGGCTTTAACTCACTGAGCCACCCAGGCGCCCCATTTTACCCTTTTAACCCACGTTTAGTGAACAGGAATGTAAATATATGCATCCTCTCCTGCAACAGATATCTAAAACCTTTTATCTTGCAAAACTGAAGCTCTATGTCCACTGAACAGGAACTCCCTACTGCCTCTTCCTACCAGCCCTGGCAACCAGCATTCTAGGTTCTGTGCTTCTGTGAAGGCTGAATAATATTCCACTGGATGTAGACAGTTCTCACACATTCTTTATCCAGTGGACATTTAGGCTACTTTCTCCTCTTGGCTATTGTTAACGATGCTGGATGAATGCAAAAGTAGTTAGTTTCAGAAACTAGTTCTCTCCTTTCCTTAATACCCTTGGGGGAGCTTCATGGGGTGCTTTTTTAAAAAATAAAGATTTACTTGGGGTGCCTGGGTGGCTCAGTTGGTTAAATGACTGCCTTCGGCTCAGGTCATGATCCCAGAGACCGGGGATCGAGTCCCACATCGGGCTCGTGCTCAGCGGGAAGCCTGCTTCTCCCTCTCTTACTCCCCCTGCTTGTGTTGCCTCTCTAGCTGTGTTCCTCTCTGTCAAATAAATACAAATCTTTTTAAATAAATAAATAAATAAATAAAGATTTACCTATTTATTTATTTGACACAGAGAGAGCACACAAACAGGGGGAGCAGCAGGCAGAAGGAGAGGCAGGCTCTCCACTGAGCAGGGAGCCTGAGGCGGGCCAGGGTCCTGGGACCATGACCTGATCTGAAGGCAGATGCTTAACTGACTGAGCCACCTAGGTGCCCCAATTTTCCTTTTTCTGTAAATAATTGTAAGGCTACACATCTCAGGTGTTTGGACATGAGACTTCTGTAGATACTGTATATCAATTAGCGGGAAAGGGAAAAGCCCCCCTCCCTCCCCAGAACAATAACAGTACAGATTCTCTTTAGGTGGCCCATTTGGTTAGATAAGGAAGGACAGTCTATCTGCCCGGCTGTCACAGTGTTTAATCCTACAGCTAAAATTCCAGACTCCAGATGTTTACTTCCATGAAGGGGTACAGCACCATCCCTGCAGTTCTGACTGAAGCAGCCCATCCATGGAGTCCTAAATCCTGACCCCAGGGATCAAAGGCGGGGGTGGGGAGGGGGCAGCAGTGAGGAAGGAAGACCACCCAAACACAAATGTGCAATTCCCTGGTTCAGAGATAACTCGTGAGGCAAAACCCCAGCTGATGATACGCGTGAGTAGCTGTGCTTTGGCATTCCTTCCTTTAGTAGCTTCCCAAGGAGATACATTAACTGAGAATAACATCAATGTCATCATTATAAAGTAAAATATTTACCCAAATATGGACTTGTACACGTTGTGGGTTTTTCTTTAAAAAACATTTTTTTAAAAAATCAAGTAAGCTCCACACCCACTTGACATGGGGGTTGAACTGAGGACCCCGAGGTCAAGAATCTCATGCTCTACAGAACGAGCCAGCCAGGCGTCCCTGGATGTTGTACACTTGGAATCAAAAGTGTTTGCTACACATTTAAAGCCATACGTAGTGCCAGGCTCCCAAGGAGCTTCCTAGCAGCTGGAGTGAAAAGGCAAATACTCACGGACATGTGACAAATTATACATGGCAATGGATGCTCAGTGCCGTGTTGGGAGGGGCTGGTGCCGTTGGCTGGGAAGAGCAGAGCGCACTGCTGGGGGATGAGGGTTTGCACTGGACTCAGGAGAATGGCAGCATTTCAAGGAGTGGAGAGGGGTCGGAAAGGCATTTGGTGGTATCATGCTTTGCTTTGTTGTCGCTGACATGTACCAAGTGCCAGTACCTACAGACACAGTACTGAGTACTGCCGGTGACAGGCTCCATGCTTGAAGCTGGAGATAATGACAAAAAGACGTGGTCTGTGTCTTCAAGGAGGCTTTCAAAATTATTTCAGCAGCGGAGCAGATTTGTCCAGAGTGGCCCACACCGCTCTGGCCCAGAGACTCCCCCAGTGCACTCAGTGCCCCAGAAGCAAGCTAGATGACCGGGAACTGGGGACCCAGGGCAGACAGTCTGGCTCGGACGCTGTGTTCTGAAGCCAGCCAAGCCCCGCCAGCGTGACCACACTGGGTTGGTCCGAGGCGGTCATCGCTAGAACCTTGACCATCTCATGCTGGCTGGCTCAGTTGTCCTGCATTTTCCACTCAGCCCCTGACCCTTGACCCTCGAGGCTGGAATTTGGTCTCCCAACCGCAGACTTTGGCTCTGTAGCTGATTTAGGAGAGAAGATAAGATGTGGAAGCGGGTCGTCCAAGAGGACATGCTCAGAGATAAGCCCATACAAGGAGTTGGGGTAGGGGAGCAGTGGAGGGGTCCCTGGGTCCCAGGGATATGCAAGTCGCCACTCTGGTTTGAATACCATCTCTAGCCCTCCCCAGCTGGGTGACCCTGAGCAAATGATTTCTTCACAGGCTCCTTTTCTGCATTTGCAAACCTGGTGAAACAATACCAAGTCGCAGAATTATTGCAAAGTTTCAGTGAAATGCTGAAAAGGAAGCCCAGTGTGGAGCACGTGGTAGGACCCATTTGGAAAGGGGTAATGCATGGAAGAGGACTGAGGGAGTGTCCCAGCAGCTCCCCCAGAGTGCAGAGAGAGGAGGTGCCAGCTAGCAGGGGAGCCAGGGCATGCCCCTAGTTAGGATTTTGGACAGGACAAGGCTGTAAGGCTTGATCCGTGGAGGAGCCATTCTGCAGTCACTCAAGGAGAAAGGAGCGCAGTGGGGGAGGGGCCCAGGAGGCGGCTGCAGGGCCAGCCTGTCGCTCCAGGATGATGGATGAGCCTACTCTATGCCTCATAATTACTGCAGACTGGCTCTGAGCTTCTCACGGTGTGGGGAATGCTCTCTGCCCCTCCTGGCCGGGAGGCCCTCCTCTGGGATTGGGGCTGAGCTGGACTGGATGTAAAGTTTGCCCTGACACTCAGGCACCCCCTCCCAGAGGCTGATGTGCACGTGCTTTTTGGACACATGTGTGAATGTGAGTGTATGTGCATATCTGTGACTCTTGTATCAGCGTTATGTGTGTACTTACATGTCTCTGAGTGTGCATGTGTGCTAAGTTGCTCATCAAGAGCAGGATTAAATACACAAGGAACTTTGAGCTGGGAGGAGGCAAAGGTGCAACTGTCTTCCATCATCACGAATCCGGGTTCACCCCACACCTGCCACCTCCACCATGCCATCCAAGCTGGACCCCAACAAGATCAAAGTTGTATACCTGAGGTGCAGGGTGGGAAGGTTAATTCCACGTCGCCCTAACCTGGGAGATCAGCCTGCTGGGTCTGTCTCCAGAAGACGTTGGTGATGACATCGCCAAGGCAACCGGTGATTGGAGATTGGAAGGGTCTGAGCATGACTGCGAGGCTGACCATGCAGAGCAGACCAGCGCGGAATCAAGTGGCACCTTCTGCCTCTGCCCTGATTACCAAGACCTCGGGATCTGCCAAGAGACAGAAAGAAGCAGAAAAGCATGAAGTACAGTGGAAGCATCAATTTTGATGAGAATGTCAACATTGCCTGACAAATGCGGCCCCAGTCTTTAGCCTGAGAACTCTCTGGAACCCTTAAAGAGATCTTGGGGACTGCCCAGTCTGTGGGCTGCAATATGCATGGCCACCACACTTGTGACATCATAGATGACATCAATAGTGGTGCAGTGGCATGCCCCACTAGCTGAGAATTGCAAAGGACAATATTTCAATAAAGGATCATTTCAAAACAAAACAAAACAAAATGCAATGACAGGAATCTGTAAAATGCTAGTCTTTTGTCTGGGTCACTTGAGGCTGACTTTCTATTTTATTATTCAATAAGTCACTCAACTGGCCCCTCTTAGTTATCCAGATGGTAGGCATTCCCTGTCCTGAAGGGGGAAATACCAGAAGCATCCATGCCTCTCTATACAGGCTGCCCCTCCCTCGGTAGCTACAGCAGGGCAGGAGGGAGGAAGTGTTCCAACTTGTATAAGGGTTTCTGGAACAAGAGGAATCATATTTCCCTAGCATTTCTTCCTAAGATTCAAAATTGCAGAAAGCTTTTGGGATGGATAAGTGGAATTTCAACTAAGACTTAGGGCAAGGAATATCAGTAAGTTCTCAAAGATGAAACCACCTTGGGGGGCACCTGGCTGGCTCAGTCCACGGAGCACATGACTCTTGAATCCAGGATTATTAGTTCAATCCCCATACAGGGTGTGGAGCCTACTTAAAAAAAAAATAAAGTAAGTAGCGCCTGGGTAGCTCAGTCATTAACTGTCTGCCTTCAGCTCATGTCTTGATCCCTGAGTCCTAGGATTGAGCCCCGCATCAGACTCCCTGCTGCTTCTCCCTCTCACTCTTCCTGCTTGCGTTCCCTCTCTGGTGTTTCTCTCTGTCAAATAAATAAATAAAATCTTTAAAATAAAATAAAGTCTTTAATAAAAGTAAATAAATTGGGCCACCTGGGTGGCTCAGTCGTTAAGTGTCTGCCTTCCCCTCAAGTCGTGATCCCAGAATCCTGGTGGGATTTTTGGTAGGAGGGCTGCTTCTCCGTCTCCCACTCCCCCTGCTTGTGTTCCCTCTCTCACTGTGTCTCTGTCAAACGAATAAAATCTTAAAAAAAATTAATTGGGGCGCCTGGGTGGCTTAGTGGTTAAAGCCTCTTCCTTCAGCTCAGGTCATGATCCCAGAGATCCGGGATCGAGCCCCTCATCAGGCTGCCTGCTTGGCGGGAAGCTGCTTGTGTTCCCTCTCTAGCTGTGTTTCTCTCTGTCAAATAACTAAAATCTTTTAAAAAATCTTTAAAAATTAATTAATTAAATAAAATGAAATTACCTCGAGAGAAAGGGCATCTAGGTTACCAAGCACTGGCTTCTACTGCCCCTCTGTCACTCATCAATCATGTGACCTTAAAGGACTAGATTAATTACTTTTTTTTAAAATTATTACTCGTTTTTTTAGTAATCTCTACACCCAGTGTGGGGCTCAAACTCACCACCCCAGGATCAAGAGCCGCATATCCTTCCCACTAAGTGAGCCAGGTTCCCCTTTGTAGAATTAATTGCTTTCTAAGACCTCATTTCATCAACAAAAAAAAGTCATAATGGTATTAGTGCTTTATATATTATGTAAACTTGAGTTAAGCAAATTCGAAAAACCACAGATTGCCTTAAATTTTTTTTAATTCTTAGAGATTTTATTTTTAAGTAATCTCACACCCAACATAGGGCTTAACTCACCACCCTGAGATCAAGAGGTACTTGCCCTTCCAAAAAGGCAGCCAGCAGCCCCTTCGTAGATTAACTGCCTTTTTTTAAATTTTCAGTTCAATTAATGAACATATAGTGTATTATTAGTTTCAGAGGTAGAGTTCAGTGATTCCTTAGTCTTTTAAAAACACCCAGTGTTCATTAAATCGGATGCCCTCCTTCATGCCCTTCACCCAGTTACCTCTTCCCCCCACTCCAACAACCGTTTATTTCCCAGAGTTAAGAATCTCTTATGGTTTTTCTCCCTCTCTGATTTCATCTTGTTTTATTTTTCCCTCCCTTCCTCACGATCCTCTGTGTTGTTTCTTAAATTCCATATATAAGATTAGCTGCTTTCTAAGACTTCAGTCTTCATCTACAAAAAGAGGACATAAGGGGTGTGGGGCTATTATATATTACATAAATTTGAATTAAACAAATTTGAAAAATTGTAAATCTCCCTAAATTCTTCTTCTTTTTTTAAAGATTTTATTTTTAAGTAATCTCTACACCCAACATGGGGCTTGAACACACAACCCTGAGATCGAGAGTCATAGGCTCTACCGACTGAGCCAGTGGGCACCCCCAAATCTCCCTAAATTAAAAAAAAAAATCACCAAAGTCACATGATTTCAAAACTGGCGAGCTGAGAGGACCTGTGCACGGCATTCACAAGCATTGTCACATGACAGTATCCCTTGAGTGGGCAAAAGCAAATAACAACTATTAATGTTCGTATTGTGTGAAGTGAGCCATTGTTTCCATACTCCTAACTTCTGAGAGTGGCTGTTGATGACTAATGTGCTGCGTTTTCATCGTCAGCATTGTCATTTAAAGTATTTTCTGTATCCTAGAATGATATTTTCTCAGAGTTCATTAAGTGCTATACCATGAGCGCCAAAAAGCACAGTCCAAAATCAATAACTTTGTAATGGCAGTTAGATATGATAAAACACTATGAAAAAGTCCCAAGAACTGTCGTGACATGCCAAGCAGTTAATTTAGGAGTGCCTGCGCTGTGAAACATTAGAGAGTTCAGTGTTTAGTAAATAAAAAATAGCACAAAGTCCAAAATATTCTGCAGTGGTTGAAGATTCCTCTCCCCACCCTTTTATAATAATTCTCCTGGAAAATACAGTGTCAAATTACTCAAGTCTTGAGGTATCTGATATTTTTGATAGCACATCCTTTCCATAAGGTGTGATCCTCCTTTTTTTTTTTTTTTAAATATTCTATTTATTTATTGAGAGAGAGAGAATGCGAGAGGGCAAGCATGAGAGGGGGAAGGTCAGAGGAAGAAGCAGACTCCCTGTGGAGCTGGGATCCTGTTGGGGGACTGGATCCTGGGGACCTGATCCTGGGACTCCAGGATCATGACCTGAGCCGAAGGCAGTCGCTCAACCAACTGAGCCACCCAGGTGCCCCTCCATGAGAAATTCCTAATGTAGGGCTCATGGTTGCTGTTGCAGTGGTTATCGAGCTGGTCCTGAGGGTTTGCAGGGACTGGGCTGGTTCCGACTCAGCACGTGGCTCAGGTCGGAGGTGTTCTGGGATCTAGGCAAAACCTGAAGGTTTTCATCTTTGGAAAATAATGGCTGAAGGAGTATAAACGGTAAATTTTACAATGGAAGTTTAAATCCCTCGTTGTCTATGAAAGCATGGGGAACCTCACTGGAAATCCCGGGTCCAAAAGGCTATGCAGGACAAAATTTCAACAGTGACACCATGTGGTGAGAAAGCCTAACTGCGATGGAGCACCAAAGACATTTTAGGATTCTTAGACCGTCTTCAAACACATGTATGGAGGAGGATTGTGTAATTGGGAAAGGAAGTAGGTCTTTAGGACTAGGTGGGCTGACATGCAGAACTTTGTCTATCCCAAAATAGGCTGGCAGGGAAGAGTGAAGGGTAGAGGTCCTAGATGTGTATACATCTATGTGTTTATGACCTTCTGTCTTTCTCAAGTGACATGTGTCACTTGTGACAAATGCCAGAACTTGTTGACTATGCCACAGAGAGCAGCAGCAGCAAGAGGAAAACTATAGGTAGGCAACTTGAAACTTCATGTAATAAATAATTTCTGAAATTATAATGATATAGACAAAAAAAATCCTTAATTCTTTAAGAAAATCTCAGAGCAGCAAGTTGCTTGGGAAAATTGCGACAGTTTCTCAACAAATATGTAAGGCCACTACTGTAGGTTGGCCACAATGATTCATGCTTCCTTATAGCCACGCTCTTCGCAGGTGACTTTGCAGGTCTTCTGAGAAGTGGGGACTTTTTCCCTACACTTTGATTCTGAGCTGGTCTAGAACGAGGACAGTGTGATGTATTACTTCCTAGATTCTGACTCAAGAGGACTTGCTGCCTCTGCTCACACTCGTGGACTCCTACAGCCTAGCTGTGTTTCTCTCCATCAAATAAATAAAATCTTTTTTAAAAAAAGATTTATTTTTTAAATAGAAACACAAATCTTTTTAAAGAAAGATTTATTTTTAAATAGAAACACAAATAAATAAAATCTTTTTAAAAAAGATTTATTTTGGGAGGCGCCTGGGTGGCTCAGTTGGTTGGGCGACTGCCTTCAGCTCAGGCCATGATCCCGGAGACCCGGGATCGAGCCCCACATCGGGCTCCCTGCTCGGCGGGAAGCCTGCTTCTCCCTCTCTCACTCCCCCTGCTTGTGTTCCCTCTCTGGCTGTGTTTCTCTCTTTCAAAAAAAAAAAAAAAGATTTATTTTTTAAAGAGAGAGAAACACAAATAAATAAATAAGGTCTTTAAAAAAAAGATTTATTTGACGGAGAGAAACACAGCTAGAGAGGGAACACAAGCAGGGGGAGCGAGAGAGGGACGAGCAGGCCTCCCACCGAGCAGGGAGCCCCATGTGGGACTCGATCCTGTGTGGGGCTCGATCCTGGGACTCGGGGATCCGGACCTGAGCCGAAGGCAGACGCTTAACCAACTGAGCCACCCAGGTGGCCCTAAAATAAATCTTTTTTTTAAACAAGAAAAGAGGGGTGCTTTGGTGGCTCAGTGGGTTAAAGCCTCTGCTTTCGGCTCAGGTCATGATCTCAGGGTCCTGAGATCGAGGCCCACATTGGGCTGTCTGCTCAGCAGGGAGCCTGCTTCCGCCTTTCTCTCTGTCTGCCTCTCTGCCTACTTGTGATCTCTCTCTCTAATAAATAAAATCTTAAAACAAAAAACAAAAAACACAAGAAAAGAGGGGCACCTGGGTGGCTCAGAGGGTTGAGCCTCTGCCTTCAGCTCAGGTCATGATCTCAGGGTCCTGGGATCGAGGTCTGCATCGGGCTCTCTGCTCGGCGGGGAGCCTGCTTCCTCCTCTCTCTCTGTTTGCCTCTCTGCCTATTTGTGATCTATCTCTCTGTCAAATAAATAAATAAATAATCTTAAAAAAAAAAAAAAAGAAAACACAGATTGGGGGCTCCTGGCTGGCTCAGTTGGTAGAGCTTGTGACTCTTGACCTCGAGGTTGTAGGTTCAAGCCCCATGTTGGATACAGAGATTATTTAAAAATTTTAAAATCTTAAAAGCTACCCACTGAATTTGAATTCAGATGATGTGGGATCGATTAACAGCTGTGTGACCTTTGGATAGTTACTTAGTCTTTCTGAGTTTTAGCTTCCTTATCTCACAAACAGGAATAATACCTGGCTCTCAGCATGGTGGGGAGGGTCCAAAAAATTGCCAAAGAGCCGTGCCCATGGGTCAGAAGCACTTTCCACCACCTGACTCTGCTTATCCCTGCTTGTGCTCGCTCACTCTCTCTGTCTCTCCCTCCCTGTCAAATAAATAAATAAATCTCAGGAGGGCACTGAACACCATCTTCAAGTCAGGATCACCCCAAGGAGGGAGGAATCTTCCTGGATTTAGGAGATGCTTTGCTTTCAACAGCCCCTCACATACAAATCAGCCCACACAGGAAACTTGGGGTCCTTCCAGCATCCTGTGATGGATTTTTGCACAGAGAGAAGGGCGTGCAGAGATCCACCCCCAACCTCGGCCTGTTAGGAGGTGGTGAGCTCCCCGTGCCCATGGAACCACAAGTCGTCTGGATGACCCTTGTTGGGTTCACAGCTTTGCTGGGAGACTGAGCTGCTAGGAAGGCCTCTGACCTGGGACCTGCTGTCCTAAGATTTGGCCCCAGGAACGGCCCACGCAGGGAGCCAGGCCTGCCTCAGTCTGAGAGCAGGAAACAAGAGTGGGCAGTGAATACAGAGGAGGGGTAAGCCAGGAATACCCTTCAGGTCTTCTTTCTGCTCCTCTGAGAATTCCAACTGCAACCAGAACATGCATGAATTAGAGTACACTGACCAGTTTGGGCTCCTGGCAACAAACGTGCTTGCTGGTCAGAGCCCATCATGATGCCAGTCCCACCAATGCTTACTGAAGCTTGCATCACCTCTGCTGCCTTCAGCCCCAGGACATAGCAAGGGGAACCAGCCTGAAGGGTGGGAGCAGGGAATCTGGCTGCAGTCCCCAGCTAGCTCAGTTTTTGCATTCCCTTCCTCCCCATGCCTCCGTTTCTCATCACCAGGGTACTCCTTGAGAAGGGGGGTGGGGAAGCCAGATTCTCCAAGCAGCTTAAGTCCCTAGCAGGAGGTGAAGGTGATGTCAGCACATGTCCTGGAGATCGCATGCCATCCAGACACAGCTGAGACAGGACTAGCTTGAGGGAAGTTAAGACTCTGTGGGCACATCAAATCCTCCTGCAGGACATATGCTTGATGGAGCTCCAAGGAGTTGGGCGACATTCAGAAATCCATCCCTATGTTTGGGTTGACAACACTGTAACAGCGGGAGGGGAAGGGGGTAGGTGCAGACACAGTCTGCAGGGTAATAGGGACAGGGGACTGAGACCAAAATGGGATGAGCATGGGGAGAACAGGAGAGAGGGCAGTAGAAGGGCTAAAAGTTGGAGGGAACATTGCTGAGTTGAGCAGAAGTTAGAAATGAGAAGAACACAATGAAACATCTTCAGAGATGAAAAGAATACTCAGGGAGCGCCTGGCTGGCTCAGTTAGTGGAGCGTGCGATTCTTGATCTCAGGGCTGTGAGTTCGAGCCCCCATGTCGGGTGTAGAGATTACCAAAAAATATAAAACTTTAAAAAATATGAAAACAAATGAAATCTATCTTCCTATTTGTGCCATTAAGCTGTAGGTTTCGAAAGCAGGCAGTAGGGTTAAGTCCTCTCCACACTTCTGCTGCTTAGCACCATGCCTGACACAAATCTAGGCACTCAGTGAACAAATCAATTAGACATTTAAGCAAAGTCAGATTTTTCAGACAGAAGGGCAGAGAGATGGAAGAGAGTGACTCTGAACTTCAGAATCCGATGCATGCTTTCACCTTCCAGTTCTGCCATTCCCCAACTGCTTGACTTTGAGCAAGACTTCCCCTTGCCGAGTTTTCCATATGATGCTGTAGCGAGGAGTAACTGTCTACGAGGCTCGTGGCAGGCTGCCTGAGCATGTCCTGACAATGCTGATGACTGCTGTTCCTGTCATAGTCATTGCAGACAAGGGACATAGGGATTGTGATAAATGCAGGGCCCTGGGACACCTGGGTGGCTCAGTTAAGCGTCTGACTCTGGGTTTGGGCTCAGGGCATGATCTCAGACAGCTTTAGATTCTCTCTCCTTCTGCCCCTGCTTCTTCCCTTCCCCACTCACACGAATGCATGCATACAAGTGCGAGAGCTTTCTCTCTCTCTAAAAAAAAAAATTCAGAGCACAAATAGCCCCCAATTAATGACCTCATCTGTCACTTTGTAGTGCCTTCCCATTCCTCTAGGTCTAGCCAAGTGACTTGCTCTGACTGATGGGACAATGGTATGAATTTGATGCAAGCGGGCGTGGAAAATACTGCTCCTTTCTGGGGCATGTGGGTGGCTTAGTCAGCTGAACATCCACCTTTGGCTTGAGTCATGATCTTGGCCAGGGTCCTGGGAT
>PITA01030059.1:0-11657 GCA_004023965.1 Spilogale gracilis | reverse complement strand
ATTAAACAGGCTCTCACCCAGCCCCCATCAGCAAGTCCCAGAATGTTCTCACCTACATGTAATTCATCAAGGACTCAGTGCAGTCACTGGTCTAGCTCCTGGCCATGAAAGAGGTCTCAACTGTGAGCATTGCCAAAGGCAGTAGAATTTTGGAAAAGAAATCTCTGCACCCTTCCCCTCAAAAAAGAAAATAATGCAGTTTTTGGTGCTTGCCACATAAAAGCAGGCTTCCCTCTGACCAAACACTCTAGGATAAACATGGTTGCAAGAGACACATTGAATAAATAGCTGTAGAACATTCAACTATGAGGATGAATCTTAGACCACAAACTGAGAGATGCAAAAATCAGAACATTCCTTAGTATTCTGTATTGTACTAGATTTTTATTTCAACCACTCCTCTGGCAAGGTATAGGAATGCCAGCTCTATTTCAATTTATCTGCCCTTCACAGCTTTTTCTTCCTACATTGACTCTGAATACCAAGCCATGAGGCCTCAGCATGCTGTTAGTTCAGCTTGTCATGGTTAAGTCATCCTTTGTGCCCATCCACAAAGCCCCTTTATATTAACCAGCTCTTTCTATTAACTTTGTGCCATACATGGGTACAAAGGAATCTTCCTGACACTTCTGGGCCTTGCTAAGCCCTGGAAATATCTGGAAGATTGTCTAAGGCCCCATTTGTCCAGGCACATCACCTGGTTCTTTTCTTTTTGTGTAGTCTTACCACTTCTCCACAAATTCTTCCCTTTCCTATACCCACGAATTTACAGTGTAACTTTGCCTTTCAGTCCCTGGACTCTGGCCTCATAACCTGTTGTAGCCAACCCACATGCAACAAGCATGATATAGGCAGAGACTTAAAAAGTGCTTGTTCCCCGAGACTCGTGTCTCTCACTATCCTTGGAAGCTGAAGACCATCATGAGAACAAAGCAAATAAACCCAGGCTACTGTTTTAGAGTCATGTGCCCCCTTTACTGTTTATCTAGGTGGCTGGTGTAGACCTCTTAATCAATGGTATAGACTAGAATACCCAGAAATAAATCTACACAGTTACGGTCAACTGATATTTGACAAAAGGTGTTAAAGAAATTCAATGAATGGCCTTTTTGGACACAGATGCTAGAACAATTGGCATAACTGCACTCCAAAAGAAAAGGAAAAAAATCTTAGAGCACAATGGCAACAATTCAGTGGATCAGAGACCTAATGTGGAACTGAAAACATACTAGCTACTCCAGAAAACACAGAACACATTTTGCATGACCTTGGGTTTAGATGTATATTTTTAGGTACAACACAAAGAGCATAGTCCATAAAAGAACAAAAAGAAAGAGACATTCCACTTAGTCAGAGTTTTACGTACTTGCTCTTTAAAACCCATTTGAAGTAAGAAGGCAAGCCAGAGACTAGAAAATCTTTGCAGATCATATAGTCACTGTTGGCCTCATCTCTAAATTATATCAAGAATACTAATAACGCTGTAATAATAAGAATTATATATTAAATATGAACATTTAAAAAATATTGACACAAGATTTAAAATGACATTTCACCAAAGAAGATAACCAAAGGCTAAGAAGCATAAGAAGGGAAATCTCAACATCATTAGTCACTAGGAAAATGCAAATTAAAATCATAATGAAACATTGGGGTTCCTGGGTGGCTCAGCTGGTTGAGCATCTGGCCCTTGATTTCAGCTCCAGTCCTGATCTTGGGGTCCTGAGATCAAGCCTCATTGTCTGGCTCCATGTTCATCAGGGAGTCTGATTGAGATTCTCCCTCTCCATCTTCCTCTGCCCTTCCCCCACTCCAACCCACATGTGCTCTCTCTCTCTCTTAAATACATAAATCTTTTTTTTAAAAGAGTAATGAGACACTACCAGAGTAGAGACTATGATGGTATCTCATTGTAGTTTTAATTTACATTTCAGAGACTGACAGTATCAAGTGTCGGTGAGAGTATGAAGAACACAAAATTCTCTTACATTGCAATTTTGTAAGATGGTTTGCTACTTCCTTAACAAAATAAACATGTACTTCCCGTACTGGATGACTGCAATTCCACTCCTATCTCTTTTCAAAGATATGAAGATACATGTCTGTACAAATGTCCATAGCAGCAATTATTCATAATTATCAATTAAAAACTTTTAAAAATGCTTGTCAGAGCATCTGGGAGTCTCAGTCATTAAGCATCTGCATCAGCTTGGGTCATGATCCCAGCATCCTGGGATCAAGCCCAGCAAGGGACTCCTTGCTCAGCGGGCAGCCTGCTTCTCCCCTTCCCTCTACCCTTCCCACTGCTTGTTTCCCCCCTCTCACTGTCTCTGTCAAATAAATAAACAGAATCTAAATAAATAAATAAACAAACAAATAAATAAATAAATAAAATGCTGGTCAATAAATGAATAAATAAAATTTAGGATAAAAACATAAGGAAAACTACTCAGTAATGAAAAAGAACTCACTATTTTTATAAGCAAAAAGAAATGTGCCTGCAAAAATGTTCCATAAAGGGGCGCCTGGGTGGCTCAGTTGGTTAAGTGGCTGCCTTCGGCTCAGGTTATGATCCTGGAGACCCGGGATCGAGTCCCACATCAGGCTCCCTGCTCGACAGGAAGCCTGCTTCTCCCTCTCTCACTCCCCCTGTTTGTGTTCCCTCTCTCGCTGTGTTTCTCTCTGTCAAATAAATAAATAAAGTAAAAAAAAAAAAGAATAAAAGAAACAATGAAAGAGTGAGCCTGAGTTAGCAAACAAAGACATCCAGAAAGACTTAGAAACAGAGAGTGTCTCTGGCAAATTCTACCACTTATTAAGAAGAAGAAGGGTGGGTGAGGAGACGAAGAAGAAGAAAGAAGAAGGAGGAGGAGGAGGAAAAAGAGGAGGAGGAGGAGGAGGAGAAAGAAGGAAGAGAAGAAGAAGAAAGAAGAGGAAGAGGAAGAGGAAGAAGAAGAAAGAGGAGGAGGAGAAAGAAGAAGAAGAAGAAAAAGAAGAAGAATTAATACCAATACTTTACAAATACTTCCATAACGCAAAATAGGGAATTCTTCCTTATTCATTTTCTTAGGCCAAGTATTACCCTGATATAAAGTCCAGGGAAAGACATCACATGAAAATAAACCAGACCAATAGTCTTGTGATGGTTGATTTCATGTGTCAACTCAGCTAAGGCATAGAACCCAGATATTTAGTCAAACATTATTCTAGATATTTCTGGGAAAGTATTTTTTTACACAAGTTTAACATCTGAATCAGCAGACTTTGAGTAAAACAAATTGCCCTTTGTCAAGTGAATGCGCCTATCCAGTCAGGTGAAGGCCTCTCTCCCAGAAGAGGAAATTTTGCCAGCAGACTGCCTTCAGACTTAAGTGTCAAATTTTGCCTAAGTCTCCAACCTACAGCCTTCTCTACAGTTTGTGGACTCCCAAGCCTCACAACCATGTGAGCCAAATCCTTAAATCAATCTCTGTCTCTTTTTCTTTCTCTTTCTTTCTCTCATATACACTGTATATATCTATATATATCTATATATATATCTATATATATATATATCACTGTATATATATATGTATATGTATATATGTATGTGTGTGTATAATAGGATATAAATATATGTGTGTGTGTATAATAGGATATAAATATATATATACAACACACACATACATAATAGCATAGATAGGCGAGTATGTGCATGTATTTATCCTATTATCCCTTTTCCTGAAAAACCTTGAGTAACGCAATCTTTATGAATATAGATGCAAAGATCCTCAAAAAGCACTAGCTAGGGCGCCTGGGAGGCTCAGTGGGTTACAGCTTCTGCCTTCGGCTCAGGTCATGATCTCAGGGTCCTGGGATGGAGGCCCGCATCGGGCTCTCTGCTCAGCGCGGAGCCTGCTTCCTCCTCTCTGTCTGCCTGCCTCTCTGCCTACTTGTGATCTCTCTGTCTCTGTGAAATAAATAAAATTTATTTTTTTTAAAAAAAGGACTAGCTAAATAAATCTATAAATGACTATATAATATGACCAAGGGGGATTTATC
The DNA here is from genome assembly GCA_004023965.1 of Spilogale gracilis. Taxonomy (NCBI): domain Eukaryota; kingdom Metazoa; phylum Chordata; class Mammalia; order Carnivora; family Mephitidae; genus Spilogale; species Spilogale gracilis. The sequence continues at coordinate 7,616 of PITA01030059.1, read as the reverse complement.
CCGAGAATGTAAAGTTGGTCCAATATATGGAAATCAATGTAAGATACCATATTAGTAAAGGATAAAAACTCACAATCACCTCAACACATATAAAAAGCATCTTACAAAAATCAATACTATTTCATTATAAATACACTCAACAAATTAGATGTAGGAAAAAACTTCTTCAACACAATAAAAATTATGTATAAACAAATCCATAGCTAACATCATATTTGACAGTGAAAGACTGAAACCTTTTCTTCTAAGAAGATCGGGAATGAGATAAGAATGCCAACTCTCATGAGCCATGTCCATTCAACATTGTGATGGAGCACTAGTAGCACCCAGAAAGGCCAGAAAGAAGTAAAAATGTGTCTATTCACAGATACTGTATATGTAAAATCCTAAAGAATCCACACACAAAAGAAACTATTAGAGCTAATAAATGAATTCAGCAAGATTGTAGGTTATCATATATACATAGAGAGAGAGACACACTCACACAGAAAAAAATGATGACGCAAGAGTGTAAGAGTGAAGTTCTAGGGTAAATAAGAAACAACAGATCTTAGAACTTGGGTGTCAGATCAGGCTGGCAACAGCAGCGAATGTATGTATGTATGCCATACATACCAATGAGAAGGCATACCGAGAGTGTGAATGCTATTGTACAAAGGTTGGTAGTTTGGATGGTGGAAGATGATGCATCTCATTTTTCATGACTTCACTGAAAGTGCAAGGATCTGGTGGAAGGTATGAGGTTTGAAGAAAGATAACAGGTAACACATTCTGGAAAGAGGGAAAGTGATCTGAGTAGGGAAATTTAGAAGAGTATTTGGGTACTACTGATGAGTTCTGAGTTCTCTACTTTATATTTGCTGTTACAAATTTAAATTAAATCCTAGCAGTAAGTTTATGTGATTTCTCTAGACACTGCTTTATGAGAGGAACAACAGAGTAGGGAGAGTTAGGTTTAAGAAACATTGAACTTTTATGGGATTCATGGTGGTAGGGAGGAGTCCAAGGGAATTGAAAGTAAATTAATAACAAGTGACAAATGATGGTGGACGACGGAAACTAAGCTGGATAAAAGAGAATGAGTACATACACCAGCAGAGAGTGGAAAATGGTAGGGGGAAAATGGGTTAAAAGTTCACATAGAGTTAAGCTGTTGTCATGTAGGGAATGGAATAAATGAGCAGAAATACAGGAGGTGGTGGTGCAAGACATCTGAAATTTTGGAGATGGTACTGTTGCTACCAGTGATGTGTAAGTGATAAATACAAGGATATATAGCCAGGGTAGAGTGGTGAAATATAAGAACCCAGGGCATTCAAGAGATCACCCCACTGCCATTAATGTCACCAAGAATTATTCCAAATTATGAGTCAAAAGAAAACCAATGAGCCTGTTGTTAAAATGGAAAGGTTGGTAGATGACAGCAATAAAAAAGGAGTAGATAGTCAAATGTGAGGCAAGTACTTTAAAGGAACAGGAGTTTTTGAAGGACAAAGATCTAGAAATGATAACTGGAATCAAGAAGCAATCCTATTTCTGGGACATGTGGTATAAAAAGTATATAAGTAAAATACAACGACAGCTTCATAGTGTTGTAAGTAAAGCGATGGATTCAGGATTCACAACAGAAAAAGTGACCAGTAACTGAAGAAGTTAAAGAGATGGGGGATTTACATGCTGACAGATTATGAGATGTGGAGGGTTTTGAGTGTATGGGTGGGAATGAGATAAAGCATAGAATGGAAACAAATTGGGGGATATGTATTCATATAGGAAATAAGCCATCTATCCACATGTAGAAACAGGCAATTTTAGACTTCCCACAGTGACTGAGGTAAATAAGGATATAAAAAATGATTCTTTCCAAATAACTTACCAGAGAAAGATGAAAATGTTCTAATGATACCCTCTCTTAGAGATTAGCTGAGATAATAAATCACAGTCCCTGTGGCATGACATGGATTTGTGGTTCACCAAGAAGGAGAATAGCTGAGGAAACACCTTGGTTCTTACTAAATGATATAGCCAGAAAGAACATGTAGAGTACTATAGCTCCCATTTAAATTCAGAATCTATTTGTATTTAGTAAACCACCTTATGTCAACCTTTCAGAAATGAATCTGTGGCTATTGTACTTATAAAACTGCCTTTGATTTTGCAAAAGAGCTCTGATGGTTTGATTTTTTCCCCTTAATTGGGAGAGATTTGGTTTTACTTTTTCTCTCTATTTTTTTTTTTTGATGAGTCTATTCCCCTGCATTTGGATAATGCAGAAGGAACAAATTGAACATTAGCATGGCTCTTTCACAAAACAGCTCTTGAATGCTTAGTGCAGTCTATGAAATTTAAAGAGGACCTAGGTAATTGGGCTGTGGAATCCTAACATCTCCTCCGCCTCTCCTACCTGACACATTCATTTTCAAATGTCACTGTTAATACTTTTCTACCTGAACTTGCTAAAATGGTGCAGAAGGATTATAACCTTATCAATAAAGTCAGAATAAAAAAAAAAAAAACATGCTGCAAGATTTAATTTTCAGATCCCATGAATTTCTATTGATTTGGGAGTACACAGCCAAGAGTAGTGAGAAAGTAATCTGCAATTTGTATCAAGGATGCCTATTTCAAATGCCTTTGTGTTCTCAAACTGTTATATTGCAGAAAAATGGTGACCCTGCTTATAGGAAAACTCACGAGAATCTTTCTAGATATTTTATCTCCCTAAAATTAGTTTTAAATGTGAGAATAGGGGGTAGTGGTAACCTAGTAATGCTGTGAATATATACATATAATTTAAAAAATGTAAGTGAAGCAGTGAAAATTAAAAAAAAAAAAAGATCACATTCAAAATGAACTTACAGGAAACCTTACATGAGGGAGAAAGCTTTTCTTGCAATTTTATCTTAGAATTTATCCTTCAGGCTCTAAACAGCCAATTATTAGAATTAAATAAGAACAAATAAAAATAACTTCAAAAAAATACTTTTGCCTAGAGATGTGGCATTGTATATTACCATTTCAAGTTGAACTGGAATAAAAGCAGATGAGTAAACTTAGAGAATCAGACAAGTTACACAAATAGTTGTTTCACACATAGTGTTTACTCAGTTTCTTTTACTATATCTAATTTGGGCACTTTTACTTCCAGATCAAGGGTAAATAGAACAAAGAGTGAAGCAAATGAATAATGATGCTTTCTTCCTCATCAGATTCACATGGTGGGAAAAATACACAGGCAGCAAAAACATGGTCTCTGCCAGCAGAGAATTTTATCCTCTACTCGCAGAGAGAACTTACATAAAATGTACATACAGACATCTAAAAGTTGCTCAAAAGTTCTTAGAGGTCAACATTACTCAGGGTGAGTTGGAGGAGGCTATGGTCTAGAAGGGAGGTTGCCTTAAATAAGTGAAAGAACGTGGCCCAGAGAGGCAACGGTATCGGTATTAAGTGTAAGAATTTGAACCAAGCACAACCAGATAATGAAAACCTCAGGTACACAGGATGCATCATTGTTTCTGCTCAAACAGCAGGTTTTCTTCAAATTATACATTGGTATGCCTGGATTTGACAAAATGGAAACATGTTCTTGTTGATTGAATAAGCTATTTTGAAAACACGTTTTTTCATTTCAGGTGCTACATCATACTAAGAGAATCAATATTTCTCTGGAGTCTCTCTTAAAAAAGTAATGTCTATAAATTTTCTGTTCTTACAATCTTTTGGTTTATAGAATCCTTTGACCTCCAAAATGAAAAAACACATACATCCAAAATGAATTTTGCACACCTTTCTGGATATTATGGATTCCCTGAATTGTTCTTGGATCAATACACCAGGTTAAAAGTCTGTCTATTGCTATTCAGTAGTGCATAGTTTATATAGTTTATATAAAAAAAAACAAATACAATGAAATGCACAAATTTCTTTCTCTGAAAACTAACATGTTAGGTTTTATGAAGGTATTTTATATTGATCAATATATTGTCTTTCCTTCTAGTTTTTTTCAAAGTTTTTTTATGAAGAATGTGAAACTAATACAAAAGTAGATAGAATACTATATATGAACTCCCATACATCCATCACCTAGCTTCAGCAATTATGAACTCATGGCGAAGTACGTTGAATCTATGCCCCTTCTACTATCTTATCACCCATATTATTTTGAAGCAAATCTCATCTACCATATAATTCCATTCATAAATATTTTAGTATGCATTTTTAAAAGATAAGGACCATTTTCAAATCTAAGAACAATACCACTGTCATACCAAAAATAATTTTTTTTAAAGATTTTATTTATTTGACAGAGAGAAACACAGCAAGAGAGGAAACACAAGCAAGGGAAGTGAGAGAGGGAGAAGCAGGCTTCCCGCCGAGCAGGGAATCTGATGCAGGGCTCGATCCCAGGACCCCAGGGTCATGACCTGAACCAAAGGCAGCCCACTCAATGACCGAGCCACCCAGGCACCCCTATTATTTCTTAATACAATCAAATTACAACTAGTGTTCAAATTTCAAGTTTTCTTACATAAATCTTACCTATTTAACCATTTATTAGAATTAGGATTCAAATAATACCCCCATACTGGGATTAGTTGGCATGTGTTTCAAATCTTTTTTACTCTATTATTTTCTCTCTCCCTTTCTTCTGTCTCTGTCCTACAATGTATTAGTCAAATAAATTGGGTCATTTTCTTTCTGTACAGTATTATAAAATCAAGACTGTTGACTATACTCCATGGCATAGTTTAACATACTCCTTTGTTACCTTTCTTATAAATTAGAAATTTCATCTAGAAGTTTGATCAGATTTTAAGTATTTTTAAGACTTTTATAAATGATGTGTTTTTCCATTAGAAAACAGAAAATATCCATTTGTTGTTCTTGTTCCTTTTCTTTAAAATTTATTTGAAAAGGGGAGGGGCAGACAGCAAGTACAAGGGACACAGGCTCTGAGCTGATCACAGACCTCAGTGCAGGCTGGATCTCAGGACCCTGAGAACACAAACTGTATCAACATCAAAAGTCAGACTTTTGATTAAAAAGTCAAGTTAACTGACTGAGTCAACCAGGTGCCCCCTCACTCTTTTTTGATGTAAGTAGTCTTTGATATTGAATATATAGATTCATTTATTAATTAGAGATTGAAAATGTTGATATTTTAACATTAACATTCATTTTTATTCATTAATTCCTGTCATCTATTTGGTTACTCAATTACACAATGGCACAGCAAAAGCAGAATAAATACTTGACTGTCTCCCTTTATTTAGCAGTTTCCAAATAATGGACTGATATCTACTACCCTTTAATGATAACCATTATTTTAGTAAGACCTTTTATTTAATCATCAGAAAAATGCAAATAAAAACCACAATAAGATACCACTTTATACCTGTAAATAAGGAGATCAAAAAGATAAGAAATAAGTGTTGCTAAGGATGGAGAGAAATGGGAACCCTCATGCACTGTTGGTGGGAATGTAAACTGGTGCAACCACTATGGAAAACAGATTTTCCTAAAAAAACTAATAATAAGGGGCGTCTGGGTGGCTCAGTTGGTTGAGCGACTGCCTTCGGCTCAGGTCATGATCCCGGAGACCCTGGATCGAGCCCCACATCGGGCTCTCTGCTCGGCGGGAAGCCTGCTTCTCCCTCTCTCACTCCCCCTGCTTGTGTTCCCTCTCTGGCTGTGTTTCTCTCTGTAAAATAAATAAAATCTTAAAAAAAAAAACTAATAATAAAAATAGTGGGTGGCTCCATTGGCTTAGCATCCAACTCTTGATTTCCAGCTCAGGTCATGATCTCAGGATTGTGAGATGGAGCCCTGTGTTTGGCTCTACACTGAGCATGAAGTCTGCTTAAGATTTTTTTTCTCTCCTTCTTCATCTGCCTACTGCCCACTCTGTCTCTCTCTCTAAAAAATAAAACAAAATAAAACAAAAACATACGAACCAGTAATTCCACTACTGGATATTTACCCAAAGAAAACAAAAATACTAATTGAAAAATATATACACACTTCTATGTTTATTGCAGCTTTATGTACAATAGCCAGAATATGGATGCAACCTAAATTTTCACTGATAGTTGAATGGATAAAGATATGGCATATACATACAATGGAATATTACTCAGCTATAAAAAAGAATGAGATCTTGCCATTTGTGACAACACAGATGGACGTATACTAAGTGAAATAAGTCAGAGAAAAACAAATACCATAGGATTTCACTTATTTGCATATCTAAAAAACAAAACAAATGAACAAACAAGCAAATAAACAAACAAGACAGAGACAGAATCATAAATACAGAGAACTGGTGGTTTCTAGAAAGAAGGGGGTTGGGGGTAAGGCAAAATAAGAGGATTGAGAGGTACAAATGTCCAGTTATAAAATAAGTCAGCCATGAGAATGAAAAGTACAGCATAGAATATAGTTAATAATATTGGAACAACATTGTAGAGTGACAGTATCTATACTTATCACAGTGAGCACAGATAACGTATAGAACTGTCAAATCACTGTATTGTACACCAGAGACAGATACAGTATGTCAACGATACTTCAATTAAAAAAATCAGATTTAAACACATTTGATATGTTTTAATATATTCCTGTTATTGTCTTTATAAATGACCAAATTTCCACATCATTGGCCAATGGGAGCCTTTAAAAAAAAAAAAGATTTGTTTATTTTTGGATAGAAAGAGAAATTTCAAACAGGGGGAGGGAAAGTTGGAGATGGGAAGAGGGAGAGAGAGAATCCTTAAGCAAACTCCTTGTTGAGTGTGGAGCCGATGCAGGGCTCAATCCCATGACCCTGAGCCAAAATCAAGAATCAAACACTTAACAAACTGAGCCACCCAGGCACCTGCATGGGAGCCTCTTAAAGTTGACTCCTGGATAATTGCGACTTGGCTCTTGCTCTTTACTATAAAAAATATTTTCATATAATAGGAACCTAATGAATAAACAAAGAGGGGAAAGCTAGTCATCAATTCATAGTCACTAAATGAGCACTTACTACTTGTAAGCTTCAATCTAAGGACATTACGGGAGAGTACCAAGACACTTTGCAGGGAAAATAATTGTGGAACAAAACATACAAATATGGAATATATAAAAGATGATGCCTCCTTGAACTGAAAGGCCAGAGCCCAATGAGACTCACAGATAATAGGTACCACAAACTTAAATGAAGAAAAAGTTTCCAAAACACTAGAGTGCAAAGTCACTGCTGTTATCATTCAAACTATATCCAGAACAATCAAGGAGCTCCACTGACAGGATGCTTAATGTCAGGATCAGTTTTTGCTGAGAACTTGTGTTCAACCTGGTTTAAGTCCAACTCTGTGTAGTTTCTGTGATCAAAGAATGTAAAACATTTAGCAGGTTACTCCCTATTTTATTTCATTCTCTACAAGGTTGTGTTCAACCGTATATGTTCCCTAAATCTATGCCTCTGTATGATATCTAGTAATTAACAGTGGTTCATTTCACTCCTCTAGTAATAGATTCCACCTCTGATTAAGCAATGCTATTTTCAGAAAGAGTCCAGCCAGTCAATGTTGCAAACTCAAATGAGAGCAGAAATATTTCAGTATGGGAGA
>PITA01030058.1:0-17043 GCA_004023965.1 Spilogale gracilis | reverse complement strand
CTTCCTTCCTTCCTTCCCTTTCTTCCTTCCTTCTTTCCTTCCTTCCTCCTCCCCTTTCCTTCCCTTCCCTTCCCCTCCCCTCTCCTTCTCTTCCCCCCTTTCTCTCTCTTTCCCTCCCTTTCTCCTTCCTTCCTTTCTTCCACTCAGTATTATTTTCTAAAGTTCATCTGTTACTTTAGAGAGTGGAAAGAAAACCAAACCAACTGTGGGACCAAGTAGCAGAAGGGACACAAACCAGACCCAGTGTTTTCTTTCCACATTGACAATTCTCTCCACATTTCTTTCCATGGCTCGATCAAGGTCACAGTACAACAGAAGAAACTTTCCCCCCTAGCACACTGTAATCCTAGGGCTGTGACCACACCTGCTTATTCCATTTCCTTCACCATCTATCAAAGACTGGCAAAGACCACCTTCTCCATGAAGGCTTCTCTCACTCATACCAGTTTTAAGTACTCTCCTCCACCATGCGCTCCCACTGAATGTTACCTTTCTCTTACCCCCGAAGCATCCAGTTCTCAGATTCCTATCTCCTGATGCCTTACACCACACCAATGGGAAGGATCCCTAGGTCCCTGCTGAAGACTCTGCTACTCCCGGTTACCAGGACCCATCCTGGACAGAGGCAGCTGGTATTTAGCCACTTCCAGCCCCTACTCTGTTGCTGAGTCCCCTAACAGCTGGGTATAATCCCCAAGGTGCACATTCCACTCCTTAGAAGGACTGATCAAGCCAAGCCAAGTGCCTTGGCTCTTTTTACTGTGATAATGTGAAAGCTACCCAACCCTCCACCCTGCCCTTTCAGGGTCTCGGTTCTTGCCTCACTCCTGCCAACTCTCTTCCCAATGACCCGAATAACCCTGGGGCTGGAGCTCCACTCCCCAACACCAACTTCCATCCTTCCAGAAGCATCATCTGCTCCATATTCACCAATGCCCCTCAGCCTAACCTAGGTGACGCTGTTACTCTGTCTAAGAGTGTCCATGGTCGAGAAATCACTGTAACTTCCAACACTATATTTGTGTATCAGACTTAACTCTTCCTTCCTCTCTCTTCCAACTGGCCCTGCCCCTGTCCTGCCAAGTCTCCAGGTTCGTCACCTGTCAGACTGCCTCCTGCACAGTATCAGCACCCCGCTGCACACAAGCTGTGGTGTGGCAGTGAGGTGCTTTCTTACGTGATCACCAAGGCGGGCTGAATCCACCATGCCCGAGAAGGGACAAAGCCGAGGGCCAGATTATGACTGATGGGTGGGGGAGGCACACGGTACGCACAGTAAACTTCCATAGTCCCCCGATGTCATCACTTCTCTCAAAGCAGGTGGGCTCCAGGTCCTCATCTAAGCAGCACTTGATGGAGGACAGACCACTCACCCCAGCTCCAATCACTGCGACTCGCTTGGCCATGGTGCTCTGTTGGGGGAAGGCTGGGCTGAGCTTTTTGATATAATAGGACTGAAAGGAACCTCCTGTCATAGAACTTCACTCTTAGAGTGGTCTGCACACCCACTCTGAGCTGAGGCAGATTCACATTCTGGTTAAAAATGAAATCAGACTCTGGAAATCAGAGTGTTTGGTTTAAATCTTAGTGTCACTTACTAATAGTGTGACCTCGGGCTAGCTGTTTATCTTCTCTGGGCCTCAGTTTTCTATGTAGTACAATGGTAATGAAAATAATAATTATAACATCTTAAATATTTGTTATGAAATTGAATAATTGATATGTTGGAAGAATTGTATTAGTGTGTCTCCTACATAGTGTGCTCACTTAAATTTAGTTCTTATTATTAACTAGTATAGCAGGACCCTTGTGACTTTATTTATTTTTGTTTAATTTTTAAACATGTCTTATTTTATTATTATCATTATTGTTTAAATAGGCTCCATGCCCAATATGGGGCTTGAACTCATGACCCTGAGATAAGAGTTGTGTGTTCTACTGACTGAGCCAGCCAGGTGCCCTTTTGCTGCGGTTAACAAAAATGTTAGTTTTCATTCAAAGCATCTAGCGTCCTTGAGGAATAGCTGGTCACGGGTCATCTCCTGCCATACAACAAAGACAGTCCATAAATGAAGGGCGGGTCTTAATCCTGCATAGAGGCAAGACAGACTGACCATAACAGAACAAGGTCCCCAAGGAAAGTTCTTTGGGGGCATTCTAGGTGAGGTACTATGGAAAGTAGAGACTGGAGGAAGTATGTGTCACAGGGGTTTATAATCAGTTTTTCTTGTTATTATAATTTGGACTTCTGCAAGCATCAACATAGCTTTTGTATTGACAGATGGGCTAACCACTCAGTTAATTCCAGCCAATCAGCTATGTTGAAGAATTGTCTGTTTTTTTTTAAAATAAAGATTTTATTTATTTATTTGACACAGAGAGAAATCACAAGTAGGCAGAAAGGCAGGCAGAGAAAGAGGAGGAAACAGGCTCCCTTGCTGAGTAGAGAGCCTGATGCGGGACTCAATCTCAGGACCCTGAGATCACGACCTGATCCGAAGGCAGAGGCATAACCCACTGAGCCACCCAGGCACCGCTTGTCTGGGTTTTAAATGAAGTGACATTACTTCTACAAAATGCATAGCACCAAATATTTATCAGTGTTCAATCCCTACCTCCCTAATTATCTCCCTCTTTTCCTTCCTTTCCCCCAGAAAAGACAGCTCACAAAGACAACGTTAACCAGCAAGTTTGGAAATCAATAGGCATACATACCTGTGCTTTCCTTTGGGTTGAAGAGTCGGGCTACTAGACAGTTTTTAATCAGAAATAAATGGCCTCCACCAATAAGAACACTGGAATTTTCAGGCCACTAGGTCGAATCCTGAAGTCGGTAGATCTCAGCTGTGCTCTCTGCAATAATAACACAAAAGAAATGTGGCAGATTGAACTGGTAAATTGCAAAATGGGCTACCATCGATAGACTGGAGGCAGATTGATTCATTCAACAGATGTACCCTGGGTGCCTCCAAGTGCAGTTACTGAGCCAAATGTGGAGACCAATAGGTGAAGACCCAGTGACTAAATAACAGAAATTAAAAAGACATCCACAAGGAGATGCCGCCATATGGAGAGATGTGGATGCACGTGGTATCACGTGGAACGTTCCTGTCATAGATGTTTGCAGCACTGATGGGCTGTTTAGCTCTGACTGGAGGGTTAATTAGAGACGCAGGGTGGGCAGTGTTTTTCTGGGGGCAAAAACACTTTATCTGTTACAAACCAACTGAAGAGACTGTACAAGGAGCAAAAACAAACTGGGAATTTGTACCTCTTAAAGTTATACAACGCCTGCAGATTACGAATTTCTGAGCGAGGGCAGCCATTTAAAAAAAATAGGCTTCAAATCACTGAGGAAAGTTGGTGAGTGAATTGGAAATGGGAAGATGTGGGTTCTAGTGCTCCCTCTGCCTCTAAACAGCTGTCTATATTTAAACAAAAAAAATTTTTTCCCTGTGCAGTTGTTCCCACATATGTAAAACGGAGGTTTCTAGTAGTTTTCCCTTCCAGCCCAACAGAGTTGTTTTTGTGTCTGAATGCCAAGTATTTGGTACCAGAATAGGTGTGAATTGAAAGGTAGCAGAGATCCTGCAGGCTTGAAGAGCTGGGGGTAGGGAGTGGGGACATAAAGTGTGTGGAAGCTCTTTGTAAACTAGAAAGGGGGCTATGAATGTAAGGTTCTCGGTAGCTCAGAAGTTGCTTATAATGAGTTCCTTGGTAGAGATGAGCCCTAAACCATTGAACTGCACTTTTGAATGATATGAAAACCCCATTCCATTCCTGCCAGACCAGAAAATGTAGGAATTGTTTTTGAGACATGGAGAGAACTTGGGTGATTTGTAAATCATGCGATGCTTCTGGTTATGATTTGTTTAAATTTGGAATCTCATCTGTTGATATTTCTTTTTTTAAAAATATTTTATTTATTTATTTCACACACAGAGAGAGAGATCACAAGTAGGCAGAGAGGCAGGCAGAGAGAGAGGAAGAAGCAGGCTCCCTCCTGAGCAGAAAGCCGGATGTGGCCTTGATCCCAGGACCCTGAGATCATGACCTGAGCCGAAGGCGGAGGCTTTAACCCACTGAGCCACCCAGGTGCCCTGTTGATATTTCTTATCCTCACCCATCAATGCCCTTATTTTGTCATAGTATTTTCTATTATCAAATGATGGATCTTCCATAAAAAAGTCTTTTTATATTTCCCAATGCCTGGCACTACCTGCTCTCCCAACAGACGAAATCAGAGGTGAGAAGAGAATTATAGAAAGTCCTATGATTCTGTTATTCCCACCCACACCTTTCTTTCAGATGGTTTCTCCCTACAACCTAACCTTGTTTCTTTACAACACTCCTTTGCTTTCTGACTTTCTCCTTAATCCTGTTACTTTAACCCTAATCGAGAGGCTCCTGAAGAAGAGAATCATATTCGTTCTTAATAAATGCACTCACCAAGGAGAATATTCATCCTCTGCAAAAGCAGTTCTGGAAACATCTCCCCATTAAAAGAAAAAAAAAAAAGACAAGAGTAGAGAATAATCCAGGACACTTACCTTGTTGGCACAGAGTAGATACTCTGGCAAATTATTTCTCAAAGCAAATAGGCAAAGATAATGCTTGCCTTAAATTTTTTTTTCAAAACTCAGACTCTTTGTTCTAAAAGGAAAACAAAGGAAAACTGACTTTGATCAAGGGGTCAACGACTCGCCTTGTCAGTCATCCTGGTGACGCAGAAAGTGCCCCACTCCCTGAGGATAGAAAGTTGTGTAGGACAAGAGCGGGATACTTCCGTAATCTCAGCGGAGGGCTAAATAATGAGTCAGAATACTGGCTTTGGATTCGAAGGAAAGAAACAACTACGGCCCCTTTTCTCCACCCTCTTAAACGTCACAGTTCCGGCAAAGCCCGAAACTTTTAGGAAAGCTTGTTAAGCGGCTGCTCTTCTCGTGGTAGCCTTTAGAGGGCACCAAAATCACCGCCAACATCACAGCCCTTCCTGAAACCGGCGTTCTGCCTACCAAACTCTTTTGCGCTAGTCCCTTTAACCATCATAGGAGCGATCCAAAGGAGATAGTAATTTAGGTGACTGTCACCTCATCAAGTTCTTTGATGTCTAGAGCTCTCTAACCCCAGAAATATGATTTTAAAATCCAGAACTTATAAGGGATTTAAGCAGTGTCATCCTTTTACAAAGGGTCACCGGCAGGAGTGGGTAAAATGAGTTTGAGAAAGCGTAATATTAGTTTTAAATACCTGCCTAGGACACCATCAAAAAAGAATAATTACAGAAGCAACAATAGAATACTAAATAGACACCATCCTTTTTCTTTTTTCCCCTTCTCCACTAAGTGCTTGGAAGCTAGCTGTCTTAAGTTCATAGAATGGTTTCTGGACCAGGAGCACAAATACAAACGTCCACATGAGTCAGGAGGGTAACCCAAAGGAGGAGAGGGCCAGGTTAAGATCTACTAGAAAGCACCTCTCCAGTCTATTAGCTTCAGGTATATGGTGCTATTTGAGAGCATAAGCCCTAAATTGCAATTTTAGACTCTTCAAAAGAAAATTAAAATCCAGATTTTTATATGAAATATTCTGTTGGTAACATTAAATTTTTCTTTTGAAAAATATTAAGCTCACAGAAAAGTTGAAAGAACAGTTTTGTTAACAAACACCAACATAGCCTTCACCCATATCTTCAGTCATCCACCTCTTGGTACATTTTCTTCTCTTTATATACACATATACATACACACACATCTGAGTATAGTCTTTATTTTTTTGGAAGATTTTATTATTTGAGAGAGAGAGAGAGATTGAGAGAATGAGTGGGAGAAGGGGCAGAGGGAGAAGCAAACTCCCTGTGGAGCAGAGAGCCTGTTGCAAGGCTCTATCCCAGGATCCTGGGAACTTGACCTCAGCTGAAGGCAGATGCTTAACTGACTGAGCCCCCCAGGTGTCCTGAGTGTAGTCTTTAAACACTAAGATGCCATACGGGCATTCTTCCACATATTCACATTACCATTACCACATCTAAGAAAATTTATATAAATTCAGTAATATCATCCAACATACCCAGTCTACTGTCAATTTTCTTCAGTTGTTTCCAAAGCATTCTTATCTAGTGGCATACCAGAGCTGGCTTATACAGTGAGAAGGTGTGCATCTCTTCTACCTCCAAGTCCAGTGAAGTCAGGGTAGCTTGACATTGGTCAGGGTGGGACTATTTAAACCATGGAAATTTACAATTACCATAAGTGTGGGATCCTCTCTACCCCGTGGCTAGTTTATTGGCACACCACTCATTTTTTGAGGTATAACTGATACACAGAAAAACCCTGCATATATTTAATGAATGTAATTTGATGAGTTTGGAGTTTGGATGCATTCCATACACTTGTGAAACCATTACCACAATCAAGATAATAAACATACCTATTACCTTCAGTAAGCTTCTTCATGCTCTTTTGTTTTTGGTAAGAATACTTGGTGTGAGATCTACCCTTTTAACAAATCTTTATGTGCACAAAATGCAGTTTAACTGTATGTACTGTGTTGGATAGCAGATTGCCAGAACTTACTCATCTTGTGTAACTGTAACTTAATTAATTAATTAATTAATTAATTAATATTAAAGATCATGTATTTATTTGAGATAGAGAGAACAAGCAGGGGGACAGGACACTGAGCTCATGACCTGGGCCGAAGGTAGACACATAAACAAGTGAGCCACCCAGGCGCCCTGAACTGAAACTTGATATACGTTGAACAACACCCTATTTTCTTCCTCCCCCAGTCAGCAACCACCATTCTAATCTCTTTTTCTTTGAGTTTAACTATTTTAGAGAAGAATAGTATACATATGTCTTTCTTTATTTCTTTTTTATTTCTTTTTTTTTTTTGTAGTTTCCACGTCCAGCATGGAGCCCAAAGCAGGGCTTGAACTCACGACTCTGAGATCAAGACCTGAGCTGAGATAAAGAGTTATCTTTTTTTTTTTTTAAAGATTTTATTTATTTGACACGGAGAAACACAGCCAGAGAGGGAACACAAGCAGGGGGAGCAAGAGAGGGAGAAGCAGGCTTCCCGTTGAGCAGGGAGCCCGATGTGGGGCTCGATCCTGGGTCTCTGGGATCATGTTCTGAGCTGAAGGCAGTGGCTTAACCAACTGAGCCACCCAGGCGCCCCGATAAAGAGTCATCTTAACCTACCAAGTCACTAGGCTTAAACTACTAAGCCACTGAGGCATCCCTAGGTTTGTCTTTTTGTGACTGATGTATTTCAGTTAGCATGATGTCATCTCCGGGTTCATCACCAATGCTGTCACATATCACAAGATCTTCTTTTTTTGTTCTCTCTTTCTCTTTTTTTTTATTTAAAAATATTTTTTTTTATTTGACAGAGAGAAGCACAGCTAGAGAGGGAACACAAGAGGAGGGGAGTGAGAGAGGGAGAAGCAGGCTTCCTGTGGAGCAGGGAGCCAGATGTGGGGCTCGATCCTGGGTCTCAGGGATCATGACCTGAGCTGAAAGCAGTTGCTTAACCAACTGCGCCACCCAGGTGCCCAAGTTATCTCTCTTCTTGATCAAGATTTGGTTATTTGTGTCTATTTGATTAGGTCAAATTTATTGGCATAAAGTTGTTCATAAATATTCTCTTATAATCCTCATAACATCTCCACAGGTGAAGGACTCGGTCCTACAAGATGGCCTCACCTCTCTCTTCAGCCCGGATTGTCATTCTGTGCTTCTGAGGACCAGCTGTAGATAGGAGATTCCAATGACCCCTCCTTGGGTTTGATTAATTTATAGAGTGGTTCGCAGAACTCAGAGACACATTTTATTTGCTAGAGAACCAGGTTATTATAAAAGGTTATAATCCAGGAAAAACAAGATGGAATACATGCATAGGGCAAGATGTATGGGAAGGCGAGAAGAACTTCCATGTCTTCTTGAAGGGCATCCATCTCCCCAAACTTCTATGTGTTCATCAATCTGGAAGTTCCCTGAACCCCTTGCTTTTGGGTTTTTATGAAAATTTCATTTTGTTGAGCTTGGCTCAATGAACTAGTGGAGATGGTTGATTTTCTGTGGGGTAGATCTGATTTGGGTTGTTATGCCAGCTGGAGCATCCCATTTTGTTGTAGAGTGCATTCTAGGGGAATAAACACTCCCATGCAGGATCATCCCTTTATTTTTATTAAGATAATTTTTTTCAATATAGTGATTCAATGATGACATATATTGCAAAATACATAGGCATAGTTACATCTGTCAGCATACAAAGTTATTGTAATATTATTGACTCTATTATTGACTCTTTGTCCCCATGATCTACTTATTTTGTAACTGGAATTTTGTACCTCTTTTAAAAAAATTTTAAAAATTAAATTAAATTACTTAAATTTTGTACCTCTTAATCCCTTTCTCCTATTTTTTTTTTAAAGATTTTATTTATTTATTTGACAGAGTGAAACACAGCTAGAGAGGGAACACAAGCAGAGGGACTGAGAGAGGGAGAAGCAGGCTTCCCTGCCGAGCAGGGAGCCCGATGTGGGACTCGATCCCGGGTCTCCAGGATCATGACCTGAGCCGAAAGCAGTTGCTTAACCAACTGAACCACCCAGGCGCCCCTCCCTTTCTCCTATTTTGCCAATTCTTCCACCGCTTACCCCTTTGGCAACTGCTAGTTCCCTGTATTTATGAGTCTGTTTCTGGATTTTGTTTCTTTGTTGTTGTTTGTTTTGTTTATTTGTCATTTTGTTTTTTAGATTCTACATATAAGTGAAATTGCATGGTCCTTGTCTTTCTCTACAGTCCTTTACATTCCTTTAGACACATTCCAATGAATTTAATTGAACTCCCAATTCTTTAATGGCCTTTAAGACCAGATTCCTCATCCCCTTCTCTCTTTCCCCTCATCTTTCCCCCAACTTGTAAAAAGAGCATAAAAGATCACTTGAAATGTTCAATTTCTAGGTTTTTTTTCCTTTCCTTTTAAGTCTAATCAGCTGATACCAGAATAGGATCATTTTAGTACAACCAAATTTTTTGTGAAGTAGGGGGGTTTAGTTGAAACTATGAAAATAGTTTGTTCAATGTTTATTCGTATGAATGCCCAGAGTGCTGTCTTCAACAGCTTTCTTATAAAGGGAACCTGGAACTTCCCTCCAGCCTTCAAATGCATAGAAGTCATGATTGCTTATCTTCCTCTAGCACTGGAAGCAGGTGAATCCAGAGGAGGCCTCACAAAAACAGTGGTAGCCTGGGAAGGAGGGGAGGTGGTTCATGGCTATGAAGGTAATGATGTGGCAATGGAGGGACCTGAACCCTGTAAATCTACTATGTGCATCTGACAAGCTATCTGGGTAATCTTTTATTTACAGGAAAATTAGGAAAATGGCCATAAGCAAAGCCAGAAGGCTTAAGAGTTTAAGTAAGGTTGCAAAGGGAGATGGGGATTTTTGCACAATTCGAGTTTTGGTGACTTTGAATGTTCGATCCCATTGGGTCAGGATGGCATTTCTGGCTCCTTTCCATTTCCCTGGGCCAGTCAGACGGAACTGGTATGGTGTGCATGGGCCAAAGAAGATGGTCAAAGCCAGGCGTGGGTCCGTCAGGAGCAGAGAGAATAGGTTGGGTTTTGCATTGATCCTGGTCAGGAGATCATCTATGTATGTGATATAATCTGATTGTAAAGCTTTGCAGTAGCACAAGCCAAACCTTTATAAAAGGAACATAGGGGATAAGGAAGACAAAAAGATAAAATAATGATAATCCAGAATAAGTAAAAGTGCCAAAAGTAAACAGTGACATCAGAAAATTTGAAATGGTTTGTATGTTCTTCCCTCCAAACCCATAGCTGTCTAATGGTCTCATGGTATTTTTTTTAAATTCAAGATGAGCTCCTTGACAAGACACTCTATGTGTTTCAAATGCTCGTGAGGCAGCTGGTATTTCTTTAGTTCTTTTGTCAAATAATTAGCAATTTCTAGAAAAAAGTTTTTTTTTAATTTATTTTTTTATTAGCATATAATGTATTATTTGCTTCAGGGGTGCAGGTCTGTGAATCATCAGTCTTATACAATTCACAGCACTCACTATAGCACATACCCTCCCCAATGTCCATCACCCAGCCACCCCATCCTCCCACCTCCACCCCCCAGCAATCTTTAGTTTAATTAAGAGTCTCTTATGGTTTGTCTCCTTCCCTGGTCCAATCTTGTTTTATTTTTTCCCCTTTCTACCCCCCATAACCCCCATGCCCTGCCTCTCAACTTCCTTATATCAGAAAGAAAAAAAAATTTTTATATAATTTCACTATTCCTAAATTTTTCTAAAACTCAATTATTGTTAGATTTGTATAATGGAAAAGTGCACAAAAATCAATGGGTGGAATTCCCTGTAATGCTGGACTTAGTCCCGAAAATCCTCGACTGACCTATGACAAGAAGCCTTTCCACTGTGCAGTTCTAATTAATTATCTATGTTATAGCAGAATTCTGTAATGGAGATCGATTCATACTCCAGGTTGAGGGTGAAAAGGAGACCTCTAAAAATGTTTTTATTATTTTGGGACTTAGCACTTTGACAAGGATAGATCAACATGAAGTTTGCAAACATATCTAAATTAAAGAAGTGATAGCAATTCTTAAATGTGATGATTTTAAAACTTTGTTTTGGTCTGAGAAAAATGTATATGAAAGCCCAAAACAGATTCACAGTAAAACAGATAAAACCAGAGATATTTTAGAGAATAGGGGTCCCAAGACTCTCTTCCTTGCGGGCCACCTCCCTTCTGTTATCCCTGGCTCTTTAGTGCCAGCCAAAGAGCAGAACATAAGAGGAAACCTCTTCTCCAAGAAACAGGGTCAACAAACTTATTCTGGCAAAAGGCCAGATGTTAAGTGCATCAGGCTTTGAGGGCCATATTATGGTCTCTGTCTCAGCTACTCAACTCTGCTGTTGTAACTCAAAAGCAGCTATCCATAGTCTGGAAATGCATGAGCATGGCTATGTTCTCATAAAACTTTATGGCCACTGTGATTTAGACTTCCTATAATTTTCACATATCACAAAATATCCTTCTTTTTTTCCATTTGTCTAAAAATATAAAAGAGGGTTGCCTGGGTGGTTCAGTTGGTTAAGGGCCTGCCTTCAGCTCTGGTCATGATCCCAGAGTCCTGGGATGGAGCCCCACATTGAGCTCCCTGCTTAGTGGGGAGTCTGCTTCTCCCTCCTCCTCTGCCTTTCTTCCTGATCATTCTTTCTTTCTCTCTCACTTCAATAAATAAATAAAATCTTCTAAAAATATTAAGAAAAAATATTAAGAAAAAATAAAAACATAAAATAAAAACTCAAGTGATCAGCAGATTTGGCCTGCAGGCCCTGGTTTGCAGAACTCTACTCCAGAGTAGCTGTATGAATAAAACAATAGATCTGGATAAAGATTTGTTGAATGAATGAATAAGCAGATTCTTCTGCCACCAGAGTGATGAACACAGCACTTTGCCTGATTATAAATGAAGCGCGGAATAATGTTTCCGGGAGATAAGACTAAATTATATTGGTTTAGAATCCAGACTCCACTACTGGGTGTTATACGGAACAATGAGTCTTGGAACACCACAACAAAAATTAATGACATACTGCATGGTGACTAACATAACATAAACAAACAAACAAAAACAACAAAAAGAATCCAGACTCTAGGTGGCATCAGATGACTATGGTCTGAAGTGATGATCTGGGGATATTCAAACTTCTCAATTCCCTTTCTGCCCTCTCACCTTAAACAGGTTAGCCTAGATTTTTTTCCCTGTAAGTCTCAGGTGTTTCTTTTCTCTCCAGTGTAACTCATCTCTGTCTGCTATTTTTTTTTTCTAATTTGAGTGATAATTCAAAAAAGGTGTATAAGTAGTTAACTTAGTTAACTTACCCACTGGGTTTGTTTTCTTTTCTTGCATTAACTTCCTCTATCATGACATTTCGTGGTGGTAGCTTATTTATACCTATGAAACATATGAACAAAAAAGGCGATATAACTTGAGTCCTGCTTGCTTACTGGGTGAAGATGCTTTACTACTGCCCATCTTATATTCTTAGTTCCCAGTGACTTGTCTGTTCTTCTGGCAAAAAAATGGTAGCAGCCTACCCAGATTGGTGATATGCTCCTGGTGATAATGGTACCAGCCGAAAAGTTGTAAGCATCTGGTCATCTCCCTAGTTATCTGATACAGCAAAACCTCACAATTGAATTCTATCACTCCACTGATTTGAAATCTTCCATTTTAATTGAGACTGCTGATTTGGTGAAAATAACAGGTAGACACAACTTGTATTTTTTGACCCCTGATCTATCTTTTGTGCTGGTAATGGCTCAAATTCATTACAAAAGTGTAATTCCATGAAGAATAGAATGGATCCTGCTTTTAAAGATTGTGTTGTTTTAGATAGGAGCTGGGGATGGTCTAAAAATTTCAATTATCCCAAATAAGATGGCAAACCAAAAACACATGCCCTGCGGTTTCCGTGCACATACCTTTCAGGACTTGAACAGCCCATCGTGCTTGTGTTTCTCCTGTGGGTATTATGGAGCCAAAGGGTTTGATGAGGCCAATAACAGCCAGGGTTGGCTGTGGCAGATGCGCAGGGAAGATGTACTTGTACAGTGATGCCTGCCCATTTTCAACTTTGACTACGGTCTCATCAAGGAAGGGGAAAGCAAAGGTGTAGCCCGTGGCGAAGACGATGATATCAATAGGCTCTTCCTTTGGGGTGTTGTTAAACACAACAGAGTTTTCCTTCACCTCCTTTATGCTTGGCTTGATGAGCACTTTCCCAGTGATGATACAGCCTGGAAGCTCGTCATTTAGCACAGGCTCTCTGAGCTCCCTAAAAAGAAATGTGGGCAGGGAAGAGATCTGCCGGTGACCAGTGTGGCCAGCCCTCCCTCTTCCTTCCCTTCCTTTCTTCATTCTGGGACTCTCCCCTTGGCCAGGCAGGAGGTGCCAGCCATGGAAGAAGAAGTTCCTTCTCTGTGAAGGACTCATGAATGTCCAAGAATGATGAAATGTGTTGCAGTTTCCTAGAGTTTGGGAGCCTGCGGAGAAGGGGGTCAGAGCTTTCTCTGGCTCCCGTTTCCCTTGCTGACTTTGACATCTCAGTTATCACTGTCTTTAGAGATAACTGAGTGCTGAAGGATTATAAGGAAAGCCGGGGACTTCTACGTCTGCTGAGAACTGCTGGGAGCTCACTCCCCCTAGGGAGCAATGGTACAAGGAAAACAAGCATCTGTTTAAAAGGGCAGGGTGGCTCAGTGGGTTAAAGCCTCTGCCTTCGGCTCAGGTCATAATCTTGGGGTCCTGGGATCGAGGCTCACATCGGTCTCTCTGCTCAGATTTCCTCCTCTCTCTCTGCTTGCCTCTCTGCCTACTTGTGATCTCTCTCTGTGTCAAATAAATAAATAAAATTAAAAAAAATAAAAGGAATAAGGGCAGAATTATCTTCTTCAATTAAATATTTCATTTCAAATAAATATTCAAATTATTCAAAATTATTCAAAAACAAATATTCAAATAAATAAAGTCTTAAAAAAATAAAAGGAACAAGGGCAGAATTATCTTTTTCTCCCTTTGGGCTCACTAAGCAAATACTTTGTGATATTATTTTAAATAAGCTGAGCCATTTTGAGGTTATGATGAAGGCACAGAAAGAGACAGTGAGATAAAATGGAAAGAGCACTGGAATAGGAAGGAGAAAGGGTGGCTTCTTGTCCTAATGTTTATGCTTAACGGAGCTTGAGGAAGTCATTTGGTCCCAGTTGGCTTTTATTCATCTATAAAATAGGTGTACTGACACTTGTCATCCTTAGTTCATTGGGTAGGATGAAGAACATATGAAACAGATGGGAGCTGGGCATGGCCTCAAAATTTCCAATATCGCAAATAACATGGCAAACCAAATCACATGGCAAACATAAAGAGCATATACTCAAGAAGTTTGGAAAGGATAAATGATTAAATCCAAGAGTGAAGGGATGATAGTCCTTTGGCTCATTTCACATCTTTTAAGGTTTATCGGATTAAATAAAATTCTTTATAGTGCCCCAGCTGCCATCCAGGTTAAACAAAGCTTATGGTAGACAAAGTTCTGGTGCCCTGAGGGGCTTTGAGGTAGGAGGAAGAAGAGGGCAGGTAAGAAATATGGAAGGGTAAGATGGCGACAGTAGAGGCAAGAGGAGAGTGGGGTGAGAGGAAGATAAGTGAGAGAAGGATGAAGAGAGCAAGAGAAAACAAGGAAGCTGTGTGCTCTCAGTGGGGACTTGAGTGCCCCGTGATCCATGCTGGACCAGAGTGAAATCTGAAGGAAGATCAGACAGGATCTCCAGGCTGTGGTGCCACCGTGGTAATGGAATACCGTTGTACAACCTTAATGAATGAGCAAGTAGAGCTGTCAGTTCTTGCTAATGAGATAAGTCGTAGGTGATAACTCAGTTACAGACCAAATTAAGGACAGACTGAGGTCAAGGTCATCTTGACAAGGGCAAGAAGGCATTGCTCTCAGAGAGATGGTGAGTGCCAACTAGAGCATTTGATTTTTCCCACACAGTGAAACAAGGCAAATGTGTTGCTTATGTCAAGAGTCATTAGACAAGTCACTCTCTTTTGATTGCCATAGCTGAGGCTTATGTAAATCGCCTAGCTCATAGAGCTTGCTTATTACTAAATGAGCTTGGGCAAGTAACCGAACTTTGTGAAGCCTCAGTTTACCCAGGATACATAGCAGATTATAATAATACTTTAAAGGGTTGACCAGGTGAAGTACATAGTTCTACTTACCAAGAACTCAAAAACAGCTCTCATGAAGTACATTTGTATGAAGTTTTCTTTCATATTCAGTCACATGGTTTTGTTATGGGGCCTGGTTTGGATATGCCAGTGGAAGGATCAAGGTTCTTTCTGCCCAACAGCCCTCCGCAGATACACTATATTTACCTGTCTTCTGGTATTAAGCCGTAATTTGTATGATCTAACCAGCTGTTCATCTTTCTTGCCATCAACCAAGTCACAATTGGAGTTGGGAGAGAATTTCTGAACATGTTCTGAAATCGAGTCGTGAACACCATGTCCCATGGATACCCCGAGTCAAAGGCTCGTCTCAGCACCCACGCCCCTCCAGTGGTGCTGAGGAACACCTGGAAACAATCAGAGAAGTCACCCAGTTAGACCCGGGGAACAGGGCTGGCTTTGCTAGAAATTCAGGAAGTTTCATGATTAGAATGGCACCAGAAATCTGCCATCCTCAAACATATCCTCAGCCACATATTTCTGGTTCCTCCAGCTCCCATCTTATTCTCTGAGATCATGGTTTGAGTATCTATAGTATTGTTTTTTAAGATTTTATTTATTTATTTGACAGAGAGATCCCAAGTAGGCAGAGAGGCAGGCAGAGAGAGAGGAGGAAGCAGGCTCCCTGCTGAGCAGAGAGCCTGATGCGGGCCTCAATCCCAGGACCTTGAGATCATGACCTGAGCCGAAGGCAGAGGCTTAACCCTCTGAACCACCCAGGTACCCTATTATATTAATTTAATTTTATATATTTTATATTTATTTTATTTTTAGTAAAAATAGTTTCCCTGTACATTTTGGCAGGAGCACAGAGCCAGCAGAGCTTTCCTGGCTTCCGTGGTTTGGCAAAGTGATCAAAAGTGGCCTGTGTTTCTCAGATCTGCCTTCTCTGCTCTTTCTCGTTTTTTTTTTTTTTTTTTTCTTGAGTATAGTTGACATTTTTATTTTTAGGGAGTTATTAGAAGTTTTTCAACATGAGAGCATCATAATGACAGCTGACTTTTTGGAGGATTTGCTTGTTGGTGTTCGGGTGTCCATGTGGATTTCCGCTTGTGGGAGGAGGGACTGTGCATGCAGGGATGTGGGTAGAATTAGGAACAGGTGCTTTGTGTCAGAAGGACTTGAACTTGAAGGCCGGCTCTGCCATCTGCTAGTGGCACAACTTCTGGTATCTCCTTAGCTTCTTTAAGCCTCAATTTCTTCATCTATAGTCAAGGGTACTGACAGGACTTCTTTTGATGACTGGTTGAGGTCATGCAGTAAAGCATTTAGTGAAGTGGTTGGCACAGAGGAAGCCCCAATAAATATGAATCATTTCTCCAATTATTATTAGGAGGACAGTGGGGTAGCCTTAGTGTGGGGACAGTAGTGGAGGTGAACAAAAAAGGAGGGAAATAAGCAAATGGGAAATCTTAAAGGAAAAAGGACAGGATTTTCTCATTGATGGGACTAGGTAAGACACAGATGTCTCCTGTACCCCTTATTGGATGACTGGGAAAATGACAAAAATAGGAAGTCAGAAGGTGGTCTTGGAGGAAAAATGACCCTTGGAATGTGAGTAAAAAATTTATAAACAACAAGAAAAGATACTTTAAAAATCTGTTTTTTTAGGAACACCTGGGTGGCTCAATCAGTTAAGCATCTGCCCTGAGCTCAGGTCATGATCCCAGAGTCCTGGGATCGAATCCCACATTAGACTCCTTGCTCAGCGGGGAGCCTGCTTCTCCCTCTTCTTCTGTCTGCCGCTCCCCCGCTTGTGCTCTCCCTCCCTCTCTGTCTCTAATAAATAAATAAATAAAATCTTAAAAAAAAGAAAAGAAATCAGTTTTTTGTATGTGTGTGTGCTTTAGGCATATTTATTTCTTTTATCATTTTTCACTGTTTGCCTGAGGCATGCATCTTAAGATAAAGTCACAGGAAGAATGGTACCTTTTTTGCCAGGTGGCTTGCCTCCACAGCAATGTCTGTGCCCGAATTCCCCATTCCAATCACAAGGACTCTCTTGTCCTTAAATATATCTGGATGTTTATACTGTCGGCTATGAAAGTACTGGCCTTTAAAGGTATTTATACCTATAGAAAAAGAAAGTCAAATAAATAATTTTATAGGATCAGTGAATGAAACATAAATATTGTTCAATTAATATCTTTTTGATGGATTATTATGGTTATTTTTATTATTTCTTTTCTTTTCTTTTCTTT
>PITA01030057.1:0-17045 GCA_004023965.1 Spilogale gracilis | reverse complement strand
CAACTGAGCCACCCAGGCGTCCCTATAAGCACTATTTTATTTGAGATTAAAAAGAGATTAGTTCAGTTAGTTCAATAAAGATTAGTTCAATTAATGATGAATGATGAAACTAATTCATCATTGAATAGTGATGAGCTTGCTGAGCAGGGACCAGCTGTGATCTAGATCAGAGATGAGGAGTGTCAGAGGATGCCGAGTGTGCACGCAAATTGATGTGAAAGTGAAATAATTTGGGCTAATGTTGTCATACTTTTATTATAACTCGGGTTATTTTTTCTCTACCAGACTCCGTAGCTTTCCAGAGATACCTTGTTAAATTCTAGAATTACTGTCTGGTTTCATATTTGTACCATTTACGCTCTGAATTAAGAATATTGATCAACTTTAGAGTAAAACTAAATACACTATACTTATGCATTTTGGTGGTTGGGACCATTTTCCTCCTAAACATTTTATAGCCGCAGATCCATTAGTCCCAAAACCTTCCGCACATTCATATACTATTTCTTCTCCATACTGGTAAGTGTCTGATTTGTGAAGAGGAATACTATGCGGAACCATGTATTCTGGTGGCGCACAAGGAAGACCAAAAAAGAATGAAAGAGTGAATCCATGTTTCATTAACGCTGAAATTTCATTTTCTTGTACTGGTTGCCATATTTGGAGGTATGATATGAAAAGATATGATAAAGCAAGAGCTACATTCATAACACAGAGAAGGTACAGAAATGCTTCCTAAAACCACTGCTCTCATGTGTGTCCAGCTGGCACCTGAGCAAGAGCCTGACTAAAAATGTGAATACATTAGCAGCTGTAGCAACTTCTTTCTAGATATATCTCCTCAGGCAAGGGAAACAAAAGCAAAAATAAACTATTGGGACTACATCAAAATAAAAAGCTTCTGCACAGTGAAGGAAACAATGAAACTAAAAGGTAGCCTACAGAACGGGAAAAATATTTGCAGATCACATATTTGATAAAGGGTTAGTATCCAAAATATGGAAAGAACTTATAAAACTCAGCACCTGGAAAGTGAATGATCCAATTAAAAATGGGCAGAAGACATGAACAGAAATTTTTCCAAAGAAAACTATGATGGCCAACACACATGAAAAGATGCCTCGTAAGATCATTAGGGTATCTAGGGAAATATAAATCAAAACCACATTGAGATACTACTTCACACATGTCAGAATGGCTAAAAACAAACAAACAAACAAACCACAAGAAACAACTGGTGCTAGTGAGTAAGTGGAGAGAGGGGAACCCTCTTGCACTGTTGGGAATGCACACTGGTGTAGCCACTCTGGAGAACAGCATGGAGATTCCTCAAAAAGTTAAAATTAGAGCTATCCTGTGAGCCAGCAATTGCACCAGTAGGTATTTACTCAACCATACAAAAAGACTAATTCAAAGGGATACACGTACCCTGATTTTATAGCAGCATTATTTATAATAGCCAAGATATGGAAGCAGCCCAAACATCCACTGACCAATGAATGGATAAAGAAAGGTAGTATGTATATTACTCAGCCATGAAAAAGAATGAAATCTTGCCAATTGCAACGACATGGATGGAGCTACAGAGTATATAGCTAAGCAAAATAAATCAGAGAGAGATAAATACCATATTCCAGTTAGGCAACATACAGTGTAATATTAGTTTCAGACTTATAATGATTAAGTGATTAATCTGGTTGTTGTATAACAACCAGTACTCATCACAAGAGCCCTCGTTAATCCCCTTGACTAACTGGAACTGAAGTGAAAACTTAAAAAAATAAAGTAAAAATGTCAAAATATTTATGAAAGAGAGTATGAGTGCTTCTTAAATGAATACAGTGAATACAAAAAGGCATTGAGAATTAATCATCTTAAGATTAGTACCATTTATAATAAGAAATCAGGAAGGAAATAATAGGAAGAACTGAACAAAAAACTGATGGCAAAGCAAAGAGAACAACTTATATAAATAGGTAGGAATATGAATAGGCATACCTATATGAATAGGTAGGTTTAATTGCACTACACATTTAGTTTTAATTAAACAACAACCATCATTGAAAGTGATTCTATAGTGTATCAATAAAATTAACAAACATGGGATAGATTTGATTATGCAAAATTGGTAAAATATATGATTTATAAATGATTTTAGATATTTAGATATAAATGATTTTAGATATTTAGAAACCTAAAGGACCCTTTCTCATGACTTTGATGACAATTATGTTTAATGGAGTGTACTGAAAATTGAAACTATAATTTTAGTTTGCCTACTGTCTCACCTACACACCGGGGTACAGAACTCCATTTTCCCAGCTCGCATATTATCTCATCATTTTCAGATATGCTGAAACCATCCTCGCAAGTGTAATTTAATGTGCTGCCATGTGGGTAAAGCTTAGGTTTCAATGTTTCTTTTATTTCTTCTGAAAATTCAGATGATTTAATGATTCCATGTTCTATATGAAGTGGTTGAGGACACGGGATTTTTTCTGCGTGGAGAACAACGGGTCAAGGATAGATACAATGTATAAATTGAAAAATGCCATCAAATACCATTTAGCATTTTAAAATAAGGATAACCTGAACAAATTAAATTACTGAAAAACTGAAAAACCATTTGAAACTTGCAGGCATATACGTCTCCATAAAATCCATGCTATTATCTACTTGTTTACTATGCCCCTTCGTTCTTCTCCTGTTCGTCATGAGGAGTAAAATAGGCATAAACATGTATTTTCTATGGTATTTGCACAATAACCCAAAGTTGTTGTCTGTTCATTTCACAGTAGAAGTGGAAGAATACTGATTGAATTGTATACTTCGTTTGTAATTCACTGTTTCAAGGTAAAGTGAAATAGATACAGAGAAAGGTCTTCACCTTGTTCCTTTATGCAAAGCACAGGGGAGTGTTAACCTCATTTGAAACAATGTTATAGAGCAAGTTCGGCACTACTGACCAACACATCGTGGTATGGACTGCCATCTTCCATCTTTGCACACAATTTCTTCGGCATCCTGAATTATATAATTGTCTTGACAGACAACGGATACTTTTTCTCCATCCTGATAATTCACCGTTGTTGCCATATTTCGAGCATTGGGAATCCGAGGGGGAGGAGGGCATGATTGCGTTCTAACTTCTAAAAATATTAAAAATAGATGTCTCGATTAAAAATCATAAGTTATAAATATTTTTACTGGAAGCAAAAAGCATGAGAGCAAATATTTGTTACCAGTAAAAATGCAAACTTAGCCAAATGTTTATTGTTCATCTTTTGAATGTCTCTTGTTTTTAAGATTGTGAAAGCTGTCTTTTTTTACTGTGCATTAAATAGCTCAGGATCATCAAAAAAAATCATAAGTTAAATATATTAAAAAAGAAACAGAAAACTCAATAAGACTGTATCGTTAATGATCAAATAATGACATTATGTTCTATATTTAAACATGTTATACTCTTCACCTTGGAGAGCCCTTTAATATATCACCTGTGGTTTTTATTCTTGCTGTGTTACTTATAGTATTTCATTTTATTCTTTCTATAATAAATCCTGAATAACTTATGTAAAACTTATTTTAATGATTTTTTTCCTTAAATTTTATTTATTTGACAGAGAAAGACACAGCGAGAGAGGGAACACAAGCAGGCGGAGTTGGAGAGGGAGAAACAAGCTTCCTGTCCAGCAGGGACTCCAATATGGGGTTGATCCCAGCACCCTTAGGATCATGACCTGAGTCGAAAGTAGACGCTTAATACTGAGCCACCCAAGGGCCCCTCTGTTAATGATTTCTAACCATTTGGAGGTTTTAACTGAATTATCCACTCAGTAAGAGGCACTAAATAAATACTGATTATTTACAAGGGTCTTGTTACAGATATCCATAATCAAATGTATTGTTATTGGATTAAAACCCTCACAATATGTGGAATGGAAGCTAATTAGTCAGAGGAAATATTACATGTAGTTAATGATCAGTTATTTGATACAGATTCTTGGCTAAGAGAAGAATTAAATATGGTCACCAATGAATTATAGTGTGTTTTTAAAGTTCAAAACTCTCTGGTGGTATTGTTTCCCAGCTTGCCTATGCTGTTCAAAGACAGAAAGGTTGACCCAATGCACCTACTGAACAGGTTAGACAGGCTGGCATCAGTTGCATGACCAGCAAGGGACACAAGATACCTCTGTAAACTTGTGTTTGAGCTCCCAGAGAGCTAAGGTACCGCACCGGTGTCCTGGCAGCTCACGAGCTGAAGACAAAGCATGTCTTGTTCACCTGAGGGAAGACTCTGGATGGCTCTACGTGCAGTCTTTTGGACCTCTCTATGATTCCTTGATTTTGCTTTCCCTGTAGTGTTTATTTCATTAAAGGCCTTCTGTGAGTGCACCCTGGGAAGTCTTGTAAGTGCTTTCAGTTACCCAAGATTTTGTAGTCAATGCAGAGAAATCTTTGACTGGATATACTTCATTCATGCTTACTAATATTTTCTATTTCTAACTCTGAGTTAAATATAACAAATTTTGTATAGCTACGTATTTCAAAAATTCAATGCAGATTCAAGTAGGTTTTGGATTTGATAAGATATGAGTTGATGTAGGTCTTTGTTAATGATTTGTTAGTGGTTAACTAAAGAAGTAGTGATTTGGTGATATAATAAAAAATAAAACAAAGGAGACTAATTCAAAAAACACTAGACGCTGAGAATTGTCCTGTGTTTAGGGCTTGTCCACAGTGTTGTGGGAGACAAAAGAAGGTATTCAGATGATGGTAACTGAAGGATGATCTGTAGTCAAAAGGAGTGGTGTTGGTGGTTGTCATTGCCCTGTCATTGATTGGTTTCTGAATTTCTTTGTTTATTCGGAGAAAATAAACATACAGAAAAGAGCGAACAGCTAGAGTAGCTGGAGGTACAATATAAACATTGAACGGAAAAAATTGGAGTGAGGTCTATGATAAGGGGATTATATTAAGCTGAATATAGGTAGAAGATTAACCTTTGCAAGGCAAACTCTGAGATCAGAAAAGAGTAATAATTGAAGCAGATATTTTAGAATAAAAATGAAAAGTTGAGCATTTTCATGCCTGTTAGAAACTTGGGTTTTCTCCCATATGAAATAAGGGGTGATCATTTGTGGAGATAGAAGGGGACAAAGACCAAGTTTGGTCTTGAAGTACTGATAATACTTCTAACAGGAACGTGTTTAGCAAAAACCGTGAGGATTAATAAACAACAAACTTATGATTCATTCAACAAACTCCTATGTAGTGTCTGGAAGTCTTTTGGGTATTGGAAATACATTCTGAACAAAATAGGAGTAAATTTCTTGTCTCATAGAATGTGAACCTCAGCTCTACCTTCTTCTTGGAACAATTAATTCCTAGAAATATGACGAGTAAGTAAGACTAGACATCCGGGGCTCTTTTTGAATGTAGGATATAGGAAAACTCTAGGAAAGAACTGATTCTAATAGAAAAATGAAAAAAGCCCCCAATATTATCCTGGTTAGTCATAGAAGACATGGTCATCCAAAGGTCAGGATGATTCACATACATCAATCAGAATGAAGTCCATCCATCAAATTTGGTTCCTGGCCTAGCCTTGACTGCTCCTTTGACTGAGTTCTACTACTGACTGAGAGGGCCTACAGCACACCCACCCTCAGCACATTAACTTGTTGCTGAATTTGAAGCAGACTGGAAAATTGTTAAGACTTAGAGAAAGACAAATTGCTATAGGAATGTAGCAAGTAGGTATTAATTTCATTTGTTTTCCAGGGTCTGATTCAAGAGGGTCATGTAACGAAAGTGATATTCATGCAAATACAGTCCTGCTTGGAAATTAGTACTCATATTTAAATCATATGAATAACCATAATTAAGATTTATCTTCACACTTATAAACAATGTTACTATCAAGGACAGAAATATTGATAAAATTCTATTGCAAATTTGTGGACACATAATGTACTATAAGCAATGTGTGCCTTCTTAAAATTTAAGACCTGACATTCTTTTTTTTTTTTTTTAAGGATTTTATTTACTTATTTGAGAGAGAGAGAGAGAGAGAGAGAGAGAGAGAGAGAGAATGAGCAGGGGGACGGTCAGAGGGAGAGGGAGAAGGACTCCGGGATCATCATCTGGGCAGAAGGCAGACACAACCTACTGAGCTACCCAGGTACTCCTAAGACCTGATGTTTTCAAG
Source organism: Spilogale gracilis (assembly GCA_004023965.1). Lineage (NCBI taxonomy): Eukaryota > Metazoa > Chordata > Mammalia > Carnivora > Mephitidae > Spilogale > Spilogale gracilis. The sequence continues at coordinate 10,831 of PITA01030057.1, read as the reverse complement.
AATATATCTGAATTTCAAAAATATGTTTGCAAATATAGTTTTTACAATAAAAATATTAAATTTCATTGACTGCCAGTTTGAGAAGTGTCTTCTCACTGATGCACTGAGGAAGTGGGGTCCACATTCCATTAAAATGTGTAGTTGGAGCGCCTGGTGGCTCAGTTGGTTAAGCGACTGCGTTCGGCTCAGGTCATGATCCCGGAGACCCGAGATCCAGCCCCATATCGGGCTTCTTGCTCGGCGGGAAGCCTGCTTCTCCCTCTCTCACTCCTCCTGTTTGTGTTCCCTCTCTGGTTGTGTTTCTCTCTGTCAAATAACTAAAATCTTTAAAGAAAAAACCACCATGTAGTTGACTTGTGTCCAATCATTGTAAATTCTTCTATGCAATTGAACTCTACTAAATCTCCATGGAGATAGGGAGGGGCAGAAGATTCAACAACAGAGCCATAATGAAGTTCAGGTATATCTCTACATGTACTCTTCACCTCTTACAGAAATATGTTTATTTACGAAATGCAATTTATGTGTTTATAGGATTATAAAAATGTTGATTTATGTTTAAATATGAATTTTTTATACATTACCAATACACATAGGCAAGTCTGTCCATTGTCCATCAACACATTGGATTTTGTTAAAACCCTTCATCAGAAATCTAGTATTGCAAACATATTCCACCAAATCATTGTGTTCATAGATTTCTTTTTGTGTCTCTTTAACTTTCCCATTGAGGAGTTGAGGAGGTGGAGTACACTGTTTGGTTTGCTCTACAAGAAAAATACTGTGTAAACATTGGTTAAATTATCTATTTTACAACTTAAAAATCCATAAAATAGAGTTTTAAAAATTAACTTATGCAACTTACAGTATAATTTATTATAGCTTTCTTAAATAACAGTGTTTACACCAAAAATATGTTTCCCATTTCTACTACTTACACTGAACAAGTGTATTGGAAATATATTTAAGTCCAGAAAAAAATGTTTCATAATTTAGATATTCTAAAGATGAATGCAAACCAATTAATAAATGTGGTTGTATAAATTATAGCAATATTCATATCCCATGGCAACATTTTATCAGAACGTTTTGAAAAAATGCCATGATTTGAGGCAAGAATTTGATCAAGATGTTTTAACTTTGATTAAGCATACATGTGATTGGCAATAAGTTGCTTGAATATCATTTAGACACAATGAAACTTGAGGAAAGGCCCATGTTATACAAAGTGTCCAATATTATTGGTGGGACTGTAGGCAAGAGGAAAAATAACAAAAGTAGTGTGAGACATCATATATGTATCAATGCCTACGTCCACTACATATTTCAAGAAACAATTGGAGATTAATTGCTTAAATAAGGAAGTCTTAAATAAGGAATCTACCCCCCAGTACATGTCCTGGCTTAATGCCCTAGATTATAGACACACTCAAAGGCAACAGAAAATTCAAAGAATAAAAAAAAGGCTGATATCCAAATCCTAATTCTTGTTCTAGCGATGTAAGATAGATATTCACCTTTACATGTTGGAAGATTAGGGGACCATCCAAAGTGGTAACACTGAACTGAATCTGGTCCAACTCTCTTAAGTCCTTGTCTGCAGGAGAACTTCAACACGTCTCCGAATCCATATTTTTCCTTTCTGGGCTCAGAAACTAAGTATTCTTCGACTTCTGGAACCTTGCACTCTATTTCTATAAAAAAAGTTCAGATAATTTGGTGTGCATATATAATCAATCATCACCAAAGTAACTTTTATATGTGTCTTGTAAAAATGAGGTGCTGGTACTACATACACAGAGGGGCATCAGATAAACCCTTCTCCTTGAAAAATAGTACATATTAGGTGTCACCTTCTTATTCATAAGGGACTTAGAAATATTGCATTGAATATCATTGAATTGCATTGAATAGCAGTATATGTATCCTGAAAATGTAGGTTCAACTTTCTTATATCAGATCTGATTTTATAACTGACATTTATTTATAAAATACAGTGTGATATTGTTTTATACTCTCAAAACAAAGAAGTATTCTCTTGTATTTTATAACACCTATGTTACAATTTTAAAATTGTACTCAAACAAGAGTTGGGTTTTTGTTTAATGCAAATATAATTGGAGAACCAGGACACACACAAAAAATTTTTAATGTGTTTTAAAGAAACTATTAAAATTGTTTAATTCATAGTATGTCATATTAATTATGTTAATAAAGAAATCAAACTGAATCATAAACTGAAAAATGAAACAAAATAAAGAAACATATTCAAGGCCACATTACTGGGCACATTCCATGTGTCCTGAATATTTATATAATATACAACTATCTATTCTTGTTGAACCTATTAATGAATTGTTGATTATTCTGACTCAAATTAGGATTAGGACATCTTTGACATTTGTGACATTCCTAAATATTATAAAAAATGCATTTTAAAATTTGGAACACTCCTATCCAGCTAGTTAATTTGAAAAATAAAAATTGGAATTTAAATATTAGAATCATACTAAAATGAAAGACAATCCTTTGACATTTTAGAGCATTTGTAATTATTAAAATATTTTTCTGATGAGGAAGAGTGAACGAAGCTTCAAATAAGCTTGGCTGTTGCCCTAGGATACATGTTTAGTCAATGATGGAATTGGAATTGACCAGGCTGACTCCACAGGATTCACTTGTATTTCCTTATCCTTTAATTATTTTCTTCTTTCCACATCTATGAGAACAGTTGTTACAAAATGTGTTCTTCTCCCTGTTCTTTGGTTCCTCCTTTTTTCTATACATTGCCCCTCATTTCTCTTCTTCCTAACACCTAAATGTTGGAGTGCTTCAGAGTTCGATCTTGGGCTCTCCTCTATTTTTATTCTATGTTCTTTCCTAATTTGGTATCATTATTTATTGGGTGATAATTCCAAATATATATCTCTTAGCTAGACCCATGTATTCAGCTCTGTCGTTTACATGTCCAGTTTTGACTATCCATGGGAAGCTCAACCATAATATGCGCAAGTCAAAAACTGTTGCTCCCAAAATGCTCTTTCTTCTGTCAGTAACACCCTACAAAAAGACATTGCCATTTACCTGCTTGTTTATGAGAAAATTTTAAAAAAGATGTGAATCTTTTTATTATTATACTCTCTTGATTTCAATATTTTAAATATCAGCTGTATTTTCTACCAAGAAACTAGTACCTCATCGGCCATCACCCTATCTCAATCCCTACACTTACTCACCCTGCACAAACTCCTGAATCTTCTCTTCACCACCACAAGCACAACATAAGGAGAAAAAATTTTTTCTCAAAAATCCCGCTAAAACTACATTCTTTCTTTCGTTAAGATTTCTTTATGACTTTTTATCAATCATAAAATTAATCTAAATGCTGATATGCCTTGAAAATAGCCTAGATAATATTTTCATTGCCTCCTATCCAACCTCAGTTCATATATATTTCTTAAATTTATTTTTAAACTTAGTTTATATCTTATTTTTAACAATGTATAATGATTTATTTGTTTAAGGGGTACAGGTCTGTGATTCATTAGTGTTACACAATTCATAGCACTCACCGTAGCACATACCCTCCCCAGGGTCCATCAACCAACTACCCTATTGCTCCCACCCACTTCTACTCTAGCAACCCTCAGATTGTTTCCTGAGATTAAGAGTCTCTCATGGTTTGTCTCCCTCTCTAGTTTCATCCCATTTCATTTTTTCCCTCTCTTCCCCCATGATCTCCTGCCTTGTTTCTCAAATTCCATATATCAGCAAGATTATATGATAACTATCTTCCTCTGATAGACTTATTTCACTTAGTCTAATACCCTCTAGTTCAATCCATGCCATTGCAAATGGCAAGATTTCATTTTCAATGGCTGTATTATATTCCATCATATTACCACATCTTCTTTATCCATTTATCTACTGATGGACATCTAGGCTTTTTCCATAGTTTGGCTATTGTGGACATTGTTGCGATAAACATTGAGGCACATGTGCCCCTTCAGATCACTATATTTGTATCTCTGGGGTAAATACTCAGTAGTGCGATTGCCAGGTCACAGAGTAGCTCTATTTTCAACTTTTCGAGGAACCTCCATACTGTCTTCCAGAGTAGCTGCACCAGCTTGCATTCCCACCTCTTTCTCCAAATCCTTGCCAACATCTGTCATTTCCTGACTTGTTCATTTTAGGCATTCTGACTGGTGTGAGGTGATATCTCACTGTGGTTTTGATTTGTATTTCCCTGAAGCTGAGTGATGTTGAGCAGTTTTTCATGTGTCTGTTGGCCCTTTGGATGTGTCCTTTGGAGAAATGTCTCTTCATATCTTCTGCCCATTTCTTGAGCAGATTATTTATTCTTTGGGTTTGAGTTTGATAAGCTTTTTTATAAAGTTTGGATACTAACCCTTTATCTGTGCTGACATTTGCAAATATCTTCTCCACTTCTATTGATGTCTTTTGGTTTTGCTGACTGTTTCCTTTGCTATGCATAGGTGTTTGATCTTGATGAAGTCCCAATAGTTCATTTTGCCTTTGCTTCCCTTGCCTTTGGTGATGTATCTAGGAAGAAGTTGCTGTGGCTGAGGTTGAAGTTGCTGTGTGTTCTCCTCAAGGATTTTGATGGATTTCTGTCTCATATTCAGGTCCTTCATCCATTTTGAGTTTGTCTTTGTGTACGGTGTAAGAGAATGGTTCGGTTTCCAATTTTCCCAGCACCATCTGTTGAAGGGACTGTCTTTTTTCCATTGGGTATTCTTTCTTGCTTTGTTGAAGATTAACTGACCATAGAGTTGAGCATCCATCTCTGGGCTCTCTATTCTGTTGCATTGATCTATGTGCCTCTTTCTGTGCCAGTACCATCCTGTCTTGATGATTACAGCTTTGTAGTAGAGCTGGAAGTCCAGAATTGTGATGCTGCCAGCTTTGCTTTTCTTTTCCCACATTCCTCTGGCTATTTGGGGTCTTTCCTTGTTCCACACAAATTTTAGGATTATTTGTTCTATTTCCTTGAAAAGAGTTGATGGTGCTTTGATAGGGATTGCATTAAGTGTGTAGATCGCTCTAGGCAGCATTGACATTTTCACAATATTTGTTCTAGCAATCCATGAGCATGGAACATTTTTCCATTTCTTTGTGTCTCCCTCAAGTTCTTTCATGAGTAGTTTATAGTTTTCTGAGTACAGATTCTTTGCCTCTTTGGTTAGGTTTAATCCTAGGTATCTTATGGTTTTGGGTGCAGTTGTAAATGGGATTGACTCCTTAATTTCTCTTTCTTCTGTCTTGCTGTTAGTGTATAGAAATGCAACTGATTTCTGTACATTGATTTTATACTCTGACACTTTACTGAATTCCTGTATGAGTTCTAGCAGTTTTGGAGTGGTGTCTTTTGGGCTTTCCATGTAAAGTGTCATATCATCTGCAAAGAGTGAGAGTTTGACTTCTTTGCAGATTTGGATGTTTCATTTCTTTTTGTTCTCTGATTGCTGAGACTAGGACTTCTAGTACTATGTTGAATAACAGTGGTGATAGTGGATATCCCTGCTGCATTCCTGACCTTGGGGGAAAATCTCTCAGTTTTTCCCCACTGAGAATGTTATTTTCTTTGGTTTTCATAGATGGCTTTTATACACAATAGATTTTTGTGTATTGATTTTGTGTCCTAGAGCTTTACTAAATTCCATTATTAGTTCTAATATGGATTATTTGGTAGTCTTTATGATTTTCTCAATATATGTCATTTTCAAACAGATAATTTTACTTATTTTTTTATTTGGGTACTTTTTATTTCCCTTTGTTCTACAGTGTTGAAGGTGTGTATTCTTGCCTTTTTCCTGATCCTTCAGGAAGAGCTTTCCGCTTTTCACCGCTAAATATGACCTTAGTCCTAGGCTTCTTATTTATGGCCTTTATTATGTTAAAGTACATTTCTTTAATACCCAATTGTTGACAATGTTTATCAGAATAAAATTGTGATCTGTGTGAAATGGTTTTTTTTCTATTTGTTGGGATGATTATATCATTTTTACATTTTGCATTGTTAATGGTGTTTATCCCTTACTGTTTTGCATCTGTTGAACCATCCTTTAGGCCCAAGGATACACCTAACCTCATTATGTTGTGTGAATCTTTTAATATGGTGTTAAATTCAGTTTGCAAATATTTTGTTGAGCATTTCTATATGTATGTTATCAGTGATACTGACCTATAATTTTTTTTCTTGTAGTATCCTTGTCTAGCTTTGATACTATCATCATACTGATCTTGTAAAGTCGTATTAGAAGTCCCTCTGCCCTCAAATTCTTAGAATCATTTAAAAGAATTGGTATTAATTTTTGTTCTTTTTTAAAAAGATTTTATTTATTTATTTGAGAGAGAGAGTGAGATAAAGCATGAGAAGGGAGAAGTTCAGAGGGAGAAGCAGACTCCCCACGGAGCTGGGAGCTGGATGTGGGACTTGATCCCAGGACTCCAGGATCATGACCTGAGCTGAAGGCAGTGGCTTAACCAACTGAGCCACCCAGGCCCGCAGTATTAATTCTTCTTTAAATTACAATGAAAACTTCTGGTCTCAGACTTTTCTTTACAGAGATTTTTAAAAAACATTTTATTTATTTATTTGGGAGAGATAAAGAGAGCACGAGCGTGAGGGGAGGAGAGACGAAAGGAGAGAGAAAAGCAGAGAGTCTGACATGGGGCTTGATCTCAAGACCCTGAGATCCTAACCTGAGCTGAAGGCAGACACTTAACTCATTGAGCAATCCAGGTGCCCCTCTTTACAGAGATATTTTAATGATTCAGTTTTGTCCCTTGTTATTAGTTCGTTCTGATAATTAATTTCTTAATGATTTTGTTTTGGCAAGTTTTGAATTTCTAGGAATTTATCCACTTTGTCTATGCTATTCAATTTACTGGTGTGTAATTGTTTATGGTTGTCGCTAATGAACATCTGTATTTCCATGGCATCAGCCGACTGTCTCCACTTTTATTTCTCATTGTGTTTTAGTTGATCTTCTCTCTTTTTTTCTTAATCAGTTTTAAGTTTCTCAATTTTATCTTTTCAAAAAGATAGGTATTCTTTTCGTTGATTATTTTTTGGCCTTTATATCACAAATTTCTCCTTTGATTTCTGTTATTGCCTTGATTCTGCTAATTTTAGGCTTAGTTTGTTCTTATTCTCATTTTTTGATGTATAAAGTTGGTTGTATATTTCAAATTATTTCTTTCCTAGTGTAGACATTTATTACTCTAAACACCTCTCACAGGACTGTCTTCATTATGAGGCATTTTTTTCCCTCTCTCTTGTGGCATTCAAAATCTCTCTGTCTTTAGTTTAGGCAGTTTTATTGTAATGTGTCTTGGAGAGTATTTCATTGGATTAAATCTGTTTGGGGACTTATGAGCTTCTTGATTTTGATAGTCCATATCTCTTCCTACATTGATAAATTCTCAGCCATTATTTCTTTAAGTAAACTTTCTGCCCCTTTCTCCATCTCTTCTCCTTTTGGGGCTTACACAAGGACTAAAATGTTTCCTCTCATAGTCTCCTAGAATTCATATGGGCTCTCTCTTCTCTTTAATTCTTTTTCCTTTGTTCTCTTCTGACTAGAAAATTTCAAATGACGTCTCTTCTACATCACAGATTCTTCTTTTTCTGCTTCATAAAGTCTGCTGTTGATTCTCTCTTTTGTATTTTTTTCATTTCCTTCTCTGTACTCTTCAGTGCCAGAATTTCTGTTTGGTTCCTTTTCTGTTTTCTATCTCACGGTTTCCTTGATTTCTTTGAATTCTCTTTCCGTGTTTTCTTATATCTCACTGAACTTCCTTAAAACCATTGTTTTGAATTCTTTATCAAGAAAAATCATAAACCTTCATTATTTGGAGGTAGGTTACTGGACTATTATTGTGTTCCTTTGATGGTGTTATTTTCCCTTGATTTCTCATATCCCTTAAAGTCTTGCATTGCTGCTTTCATCTTTGAAGAAGCTCTCACTCCCTCAGTCTCTCCTGACTGATTTGGGAGAGAAATAATTTCTGTCACCCATGTTAGGGATTCGGGGGTTTTAAAAGAACTTTTTAATGGATATATCTGCTCCCTATATTTTGCTACCACTTGGGAAGGATTCCTTAGATGGTTTGCTTTCTTTCAACCCTGCAAAGCCAGCCAGGGTCCTGACAGCTTCCTGTTTGCTGGGCGCAAAGCCGAATGCTAAACTAAAATTTCTACCATTCCTATGGAGTCAGTTTGGCTCTCTAGGTGTGCTCACTAGCCACCTAAAAGTTGCTGCATTCACTACCTTTGAGGCATACAGAAGGAACTGGCCAATGGATAGCAGGTATGTGGAATGCTGAGGATGCCAGTAGGTGAGCAGGATCTGCAGGCCAGTCATCCCCAGTGTTCAGTGCAAGGTGGTTAGTAGGGTCTTTGTCCCTTGATGAATTCTGAGGCCTGACTTGTGTGCTCCAAGCTTTCCCAATTCCTTCAGTCATGAAGACCACCACAGTATTCTGGATGTGGTGAGAAAGAAATGGGCCTTTTGGTCAGATTCCACACAGCTGAGGAAGCAGGACGCTAACTCACACACTCCTTCCCCCCAGTGGAGAAGTTGCAGGTTGAATGGGTCTCACTTGGCACTGACCCGTGCCACTTTTTGTGTGGGGAAGAGTGACTCAGATAATAAAAACTGTTCCTATCACCTACTTCAGTGCACACACTGATGGATCTTCTTGCTCTAATAGTGTGCTGAAACTTTTGCTAGATTCCCAGACTCCCAGAAAGATGCTCTTGTCTGTGGGTTATTGTTAAAATTTGTGTTCTTTGCCAGGAATGATAGAAACTTATATTCTGCCATCTTTGCTGGTTTCACTCTATTTCTAGAGTGAAGGTATGTATGTCTGTGTTTAAGTTCTTATTTTAATACCAGTTGGCTAACATACAGTATTATGTTAGTTTCAGGTGTATGTTATAGTGATTTCACAATTCCGTACCTCACCCAGTGCTTCTCATGATGAACGTAATCCCCATCACATATTTCACCCATCTCCCCTGACCCCTACCCCTTCTCTCCCCTCTGGTACTATCAAATTGTCTAATTGTAAGTTAGAATCATTTTGTTTTGTTTTGTTTGTTTGTTTGTTTGTTTTTGGTTGCTATCACTCTCTCACTGACCCCTTTACTCATTTGTTTTGTTTCTTCAATTCCACATATGAATGAGATCATACAGTATTAGTCTTTCTCTGATTTATTTCACTTAACATTATACTCTCTAGCTTCATCCATGTTGTTACACATGGTAAGCTTTCATTCTTTTTAATGGGAGAGTAATATTCCATTTTATATCACCTCTTATTTATCCATTCATCAATCAACAGACCCTTGGGCTGCTTCCATATCTTGGCTAGAATAGCCAACATAAAATATAATGTTTCTATAAACGTAGTGATGTATGGATCCCTTTGAATTCTGTTCTTTGAGAAAATACCCACTAGTTTGATTGCTGGGTCATATGAAAATTCAATTTTTAACTTTTTGGGGAACTTGGGTGCCATTCTCCAGAGTGCTTGCACCAGTTTGCATTCCCACCAACAGTGCAAGAGGGTTCTCCTTTCTCCATATCCTTGTCAACACCTGTTGTTCCCTGTGTTGTAGATTTTAGTCATTCTGACAGGTGTGAGATGATAGCACATTGCAGTTTTAATTTGCATTTCCCTGATGATAACTGATGATGAGTATCTTTTTATAGGTTTTTCTGCCATCTGTGTGTCTTCTTTGGAGATATATCTGTTCTTGTCTTCTGCCCATTTTTAAATTGTTTTATTTGGTTTTTTGAGTGTTGAGTTTTATAAATCCTTTATATATTTTGGATACTAACCCCTTTCTAGGCATGTCATTTGCAAATATCTTCTCCCATCCCAAAAGTTGCCTTTTAGTTTTCTTGATTTTTTCCTTTGCTTTGCAGAAGCTTTTTATTTTGATGTAGTCCCAACAGGCTTCCGCCCCCCCCCCCCCATTTATTTTGTTTCCTTTGTCTCAGGGAATCTATCTAGAAAGCTGATGTGGTTGATGTCATAGAAGTTACTGCTTGAGGTCTCTTCTAGGATTTTTATAGTTTCAGGTCTCACAGTTAGGTCTTTCATCCATTTTGAATTTATTTTTGTATATGGTATAAGAAAGTGGTCCAGTTTCATTCTTTTGCATGTTGCTGTCTAGTTTTCCCAATAGCATTTGTTGAAGAGATTGTCTTTTTCCAATTTAGATTTTGTTTCCTACTTTGTTTGACCATATAATTGTGGATTTATTTTTGCATTTTCTAGTCTGTTCTATGGATCCATGTGTCTTATTTTTGTGCTGGTATCATATTGACTTGATCAATACTGCTTTTTAATGTAACTTGAAGTCTGGAATTGTAATTCCTCCAGCTTCGTTTTTCTTTTTCAAGTTTGCTTTGGTTATTCAGGGTCTTTTGTGGTTCCACATAAAACTTAGGTTTGTTTGTTCTCATTCTATGAAGAATGCTGTTGGTATTTTGATAGGGATTGTGTTGAATGTGTAGATTAGTTTGCGTGGTGTAGACATTTTAATAATATTTGTTCTCCCAATTGATGAGCAAGGATGTCTTTCCATTTCTTTCTTCAGTCTTTTTTCATCTTCAATTTCATTCATCAGTATTTTATTGTTTTCAGAGTATAGACCCTTTATCTCTTCGGTTTCCTTACTCCTAGGTACTTTATTATCTTTGGTGCAATTGTAAACGGGATAGTTTTCTTAATATTTCTTTCTGTTGCTTCATTATTGGTGTACAGAAAAGCAACTGATTTCTGTACTTTG
>PITA01030056.1:0-17049 GCA_004023965.1 Spilogale gracilis | reverse complement strand
AGGGTGGAATGTTCTGAATATATCTATGAGATCCATCTGGTCCAATGTGCCATTCAAGGCTCTTGTGTCTTTGTTGATTTTCTGTTTAGATGATCTGTCCATTGCTGAGAGTGGTGTGTTAAGATATCCTACAATTAATGTATTTGTATCAATATGATTCTTTATTTTGCTTAACAGTTGGCTTATGTAGTTGGCTGATCCCATGTTGGGGCATAAATATTTACAATTGTTAGATCTTCTTGGTGTATAGACCCTTTGAGAGTGATGTAGTGTCCTTCACTGTCTCTGACTACAGTCTTTAGATTAAAATCCAATTTGTCTGATATGAGAATCGCTACCCCGGCTTTCTTTTGGGGTCCGTTGGCATGAAAGATGGTCCTCCATTCCCTCACTTTCAATCTGGAAGTGATTTTAGATTCAAGATGTGTCTCTTGTAAACAGCATATGGATGGGTCCTGTCGTTTTATCCAGTCTGCAATCCTGTGCCTTTTTATTGGAGCATTTAGGCTATTCACATTGAGAGGGATGAATGATAGATACATTTGTATTGACATCATGTTGCCTGTGAAGTTCATGTTTCTATAGATTACCTCTGTAAATTTCTGGTCTGTGTCACTCTTGTGTTCATTTCTCTTTTATAGAACCCCCGGAGTTTAATAAGTTGCCTTTCCCCCGAAGTTGGGGTTTTACAGTTTGGGTGTAGTCCTCCTATGCTTCTGGTTTGCCATCTGTGGGCGGGGCCTGCCACGTTTCTTTCAGTCCCTTCTACCTGGGCTGCCTCTCTCAGCCCCCTTTCTAGGGACTGGAGTCTATTGTATCCAGGTTGTCAGGGTTCAGTTCTCTGGGGGGGGTGGGAATGTTCTTTAAGGCCTTTTTCAGCTGTTGAGGAAGTCAGGTTGGAGGAAGATGTCTGTGCCCAGACCTCCTTTCCCAGAGAGAGCCCCTAATTAGCAACCATCTGGACAGTGGGGGGAGGGGCCCACAGTCTCTCCCTGTATCCTCTCCCTTGGCTGCCTGTCACAGCCGGGTGGGCGCAGAGGCTTTGATTTCTGTCCAAAGCCTCTGCTTGTCCTTTCACTCCCGCACCAGGAATCCACAACTGATCTTGGGTCGCGGGACCTTGTCTCTGCCCAAGGAGTCTATGTGACCTCCAGGCAAGAGGGACTGAGGCCCGATGGCCCTGCACATCCAGTGCAAGTCTGCAAAATCGCCTTCCCTGGGGGGTCCATGTCTGGCCCACACGGTGGAGCGAAGCGGAAGAGAAAATCATGGGAGGAAAGAAAAAAAAAGCAGCGGAAAAATAGACTCCAAGCTGCTGGTTCCGCCAGGTTCCCTTGTGCCATACCAGGAGCACTTTCTCTCCTCCAATCCCCGTTTCCCCGGCTGCCATGGCAGAAAGATAGACTCCTCGCTGCCGGCTCTGCCACATTCTGTGTCTTGGCACTGGGGAACTATTTCTCTCCGCAGATCTATATCTCCGATTCCCTGGCTGCCCGTCAGGCTCTCTGTTTCTGTTTGCTTTGAATGAGACTGTAATCTGCTGTTGTTCCCCTAACACAGAACACTTACATGCTGGGGTGTTGGCTTCCATTGGGTCGCCTCTGCAGGCTTCCTCTCCCCCCCTCGCCCCTTGTCTCTGGGAGTAGCCCTCAGATTGCTCTCACTTCTCTCTACCTCTTTGACAATTGTTCTTGTCCCCCGTGGTGATCCAGAAGTACGAACTATCACATTTCAGGCTGATTTCATGGGTGCTCACAGTGTTCCTGTAGTGTTTTTGCAGTAATTGAGCTCACTTCATGGGACTCCTGGCCTTCCACCATCTTCCCTTCCAATCCTACCATCACCATGTAAGTTTTGATAAGATCTATGACTAAAACTTCCCCAGAAACTGGCTTATGTATAGAACACAAGTTAAAGAGTTTCTGGCAGTGAGCACCAGAAGATCTTGTGTGTTAGGAGTGATGCTTCAACATGTATTGTATCTTCCCCACACTGTTAAATAGTGTGAGGTTTGAGGAATTCACACCCAGTTGAGCCTATTTCCTAAACTGAAATTAGGGACTATCCCTTCCTTGGTGGTAAATGTGAACAATTTCTGACCAGTGACATACAAAGGTAAGATTGCTGTAGATATCTGGGAAACCTCTCTCTTATTCTTAGAGAACTAAGAAATCGCTCTTGGGCAAAACTTAAACAACAATACCATATTCCAGTTGAAGTAGGCAGTCATAAACTACTGGAGTAATGGACTCGGGATAAAGACAGACCTGTGGTCATTGTTTAAATTCATGCATCTGCCAACCTTGAAGTATATACCATCTGTATGCCTTTTTCTAGGTATGTAAATATATTTCTTAATATTTTACAGTTTAACTTCGTATGAATTATAATATACATATAGCAGTGTTCACAAATCTTCGTGTATGGCTACCTTCAACTTTCTCTCATTCCTTCTGTTCATCTCAGGAAGAAAATCTCATATATCCTTAACATCTCTTCAACACTTACTTATTGCCCCTTTTAACAAAGAGAAAATATCCCCCACAGGTAGATCCTACAGTCAGCAACAGTATTTCACAAAGTAAATACACCCATTCCAAATTCTGGAATTCAGATAAAGAAACAGAACCTTTGCAGCATCCAGTAGCCCTCTGAGTGGCCCCTCCCAGTTAGTGCGCTCAATAAAGTAGCCATTATCCTGTCTTCTAACATCCTAGACTTGTTTTCCCATAGTGGTCATCTCACTTTAGGTATGATTTTTTTTTTTTTTTTTTTTTTTTGGTATGGTGAGAGAGAGAGGAAGAGAGGAAGAGAAAAACAAAGAAATAGAGAGAGGAAGGGCAGAGAGAGAAAGAGAATCTAAAGCAGGTTCCATGCCCAGCATGGATCCTGAGTAGGGACTCAGTCTCACCACCCTGAGGTCACATCCTGAGCTAAAACCAAGAGTTAAACACTTAACTGCTGGAGCCACCCTGGGGCCCCTCTTTTCTCAATTTTAGTTTCAGAAATTCACTCATGGGGGCACCTGGGTGGCTCAGTTGGTTAAGCAACTGCTTTCAGCTCAGGTCATGATCCTGGAGATCAGGATTGAGCCCCACGTCCGGCTTCCTGCTCAGCAGGAGGCCTGCTTCTCCCTCTCTTGGTCTCTCTGCTTTTGTTCCCTCTCTAGCTGTGTTTATCTCTGTCAAATAAATAAATAAAATCTTAAAAAAAAAAAAAAGAAATTCAGCCATGATTTGTATGCAGCTTAAGTTCAATCTTCCCCATGGTTACATGACATTATGCTTATTTATCTATGCTCTTGTTGACAGACATTTGTTTTTCAGTTTTGAATTATTAGGATTATTATTTGAATTATTAGTGTTGCTTTGAAGAATTCTGTGATGAACATACCTATGCAACGTTGCGGAGCATGTACCCAGGACTAGGAAAGGCACTGAAAGGACACAGAGTATTCATATACTTAGCTTTATGAAATACTGCCACAGTGTTTTTCAAAATATTTGCACAAATTTATATTTCACCAGAAGGGTATGAAATATCTAATTGTTCCATATCTCCACCAACATTGGGATTTGTCAGTTGAAAAAAAGAATTATCACCTCAGATAGGTTTCCATTTCTATCTCACTGTGATTTTGTTTGACATTTCCTAATGACTAAATGAGGAAAAACTGATTTCACATCTTTTGGTCACTTCGATATCTCCTTCTGTAATGCTTGAATCTTCGATTTTTCTATTTGTGTGTATATCTTTTTCTTACTGATTTGTAGTAATTTTTGCATATTCTTGCTATCAGTCCTTTCTCAGCTATACGAATTGCAAATATTTTTGATCCTGACGTCACTGTGGAAACACTGGGTTTAGCAGTTCTGTGCTATAAATGTTTACCGAGCAGTCCTACAGAGATAAAAGAAACCCTGATTTATAATGTCCATCGATTTTTGTGGTGTGAATATACCCACGAAGCAGCCAGTTCAAGGTAGCCATCTAATGTCACTGAACACAGAGTTGTAGTACCCCAACATTTTTTATTTGGGATTTTACTTATTTATTTGAGAGAGAGAAAGAGTGCATGTACGAGCACTAGCAGAGGGGAAGGAAAGAAGGAGAAGCCTTCAGCTCAGGTCATAATCCTGGTGTCCTCGGACAGAGTCCAGGATCTGGGTCCCTGCTCTGCGGGGAGTCTGCTTCTTCTTCTGCCCCTCACCCAGCTCATGCACACACACTCTCTCTCAAAAATAAATAAAATATCTTTTAAAAATCCACACATATATTAAGAGAATGGCTAGATGTGTTTTCACAAAGTAAACACGCTCATGTTCCTACCATCCACACAGAGATAGTGCTACCAATGCCCAGAGAACTTCCATGTATGTACTGGTAAGCATTAACCCCAAAAAGTAACCATGACTGTAACTTAGCATCATGATTAGAGGTCTTTTTTTTAAGTTATAAAACTTTACATCATATTGTATACTTTATACATCATTTTAATACTATTCAGCACAAAACAGGGTATCCCCAGACGTGAGACACATAGAGTCAGGATACCTAAGATGATTTTAGTCCATGTTACCAATACATCACTGGAGAGTAAGGAAAAAATTGCCCCTTTTCTATTTTTATTCTTTTGAAGAATATCTAGTTCTTTTTTATATTATTTGCTTATATCAGAGGCATGTCTCACTGTGGTACTCTAACATCCTTAGCATCTCTGGACAACTTTCTTTTCAGGATTCTTTCCTGGCATTGGAAAATCCGTCCTTAAACTACCTGGCAAATGACTCAAGCTGTAATTCAATTTATGTCATTTTCTTTTCATTGATGTACCTTGATGTGAATCTTCTATTTATCAAAAAATAAGAATTTCACATGTACAATAATAATGTAACATTTCCCTCTCAAATAAATGATTGAGTATAAAAGTTAGCCCATTTCAGGGAATTTCAAACCCAGGGGGAGAGTTTATACTTTCATCTGGTTGACAATTTATTGGATTACACAATTTAGCGAAGTTTGAGAAACTCTGAACATGAAATGTGCCTCAAGTAAGAGCAATGGCACAGAATAACTACTTTGAGAAAAAAACAAAAGAAAAAAATGAAGCATTTGATTCTATAGAGCCAATGGTGCTTAGAGAGGCTGTGAGGTCAGAGCACTTTTGGTCACTTAGATATCTCCTTCTGTAATGCTTGAATCTTCGATCTTTCTATTTGTGTGTATATCTTTTCCTTACTGATTTGTAGGAATTTTTGCATATTCTTGCTGTCAGTCTTTGCTATCAGTGAGATTTCTACCTCAAGGGTCTTAAGCATCACTCTCCAATTAGTTGAGGCAAATTCTCTAGAGGAAGTAGGTTTCAAGAATGATCTGAAAGATATGGTGGCCCCAGTAGGCTCTAGAAATATTTGCAAATAGAATGTCACTTGTCCACTGTTGTTGTCATTTGAAATGTTTAACTATGTTTTATTTCCAATAAAATGTACCAAACTGTCTCATATTTTAAATGTATGGGCAGTGTGTTTTATTAAGCATATCTAACAAGTATGTGGGGAAAATATTGGATTCATTTCCTTGAGGAACACACAATGCCAACTTTTCTAGTCTATACCATAATTACAGCATAGCGATAGGATTAGGACTGTGGGGGATGTGTTAACTGTCTGAATTGGTAAGTGAATTCCTCCCAGAATGGAATCCTCTGGTGCATCTGTTATGTATTTAGACTCTTAAAAAGTGAGCCAAGCAGGTGTGCAGTTCTCTCACTCAAGAGATCACATAAAATGAGAAGTTCATGACTGCCCACAAGCTCAGAACAAGGATCAAGGAACAGTAAAGACCTTCACTCAAGCCAAGTGAGTTTAAAATCCCTGGCTCTCGGGGGGAATTTGTAAGTGGACTAGAAAACTTGGTAAAAGAATGCCTAATTTGGCAAAACAATTATTTCTGCTTTTGTTGAGAATTTAGACATTGAAGTCCCATTCAAGGTAAAGATTTTGATTCTCCATAGTGAGATAAGTGCACCAATGAGTGACTGACTGGCAGTCTCTGTGTGTGTGTGTGTGTGTGTGTGTGTGTGTGTGTGTGTGTTGAGTTCACATAGGTGTGAGCTTAATGGTGGAAGTGTTTCATTTCCATCAAAAATTTGTATTTCTCCCCACTTATCCCTCACTTTTTCTGTTCTAAAAATCACATGGCATGTTTTCAATAGAGCTGAGCTCTTGTTTTTGCTCTTTCTCTTCTGTTCCTGTCTGTTCTCACATTTCCAAATGTAAATGTAAATCTAGTTGGTTCCATCAACAAGAATCTGTCCTCCCCAAGAGAACTGGAGTTCCCACTGGAGTACAGCAAGAAGGGATGCTGAAATTCCATGCTGTTTTTCCTTCCTCCTCCTTCTTCTCCTTGTAGTATTTCTTCTCTCAGAAGTGAAACTCTCCAGCATAACAGTATAATTAAAGAAGGGAACATGTATGCATTTATGAGTCCCTATGTACAAAAAATAAAAATGTATCTCAGAATATGACAATCCAACAATCAACTGCACCCTTACTGCCTGACATAATAATGACCTACATAACCTGGAGAAAACATTCCTGAGGGATCACAGATGTTAGTGTCATACTACAGACAGAATTAGAGGTCATCCCTTCTCTGCACTTCTGCTCTGCTCTCCCCTGTTTACACTGCTCTTTAGGTCACTTTCTGTTAGATAAATCCTTGCATGAGGCCTTTTTTGTGTTTTTTTTATTGTTGTTGTTTTGTTTTGTTTTGTTTTGTTTTGCTTATGAAGTAAAGTGCAATCTATTTAAATGATTTTAGTACATGACAGCTGTTAGAAACAGCACTGCATTGTGACTTTCTAAGCGCTAAACTTGATTGTTAAAGTCATGGTAGGACAGAGCAAAACTGGTTGTTCCGTTCCTCCAACTCTGCATGAACTACCATTGGTTTGCCTTCTTCCTAATGGCAGTGTGTGGGGTGAATGCCACCCAGATTGCTCTTATTCTGCAGACACTATTGGCTCATTAGGCTTTCTGCAGGTGAAGCAGCAGTCTCTGATTTTCTGAGGCAGCATCTAAGTAAATGACTTCCATGACACCAACTCTCAGGGCACTTGCCGACCATACTTAAAGGAGTTCCTTAACCAGGGAACCCCTATAGCCACCTCTGGGGAAGACCTTAGTCAGAGCTTAATAACATGTACTCATCACAGGACAAAAGCATTTGGAAAATGAGATGGGAACTAGAAAGAAGTACCAAATTTCATATTTCCCAGAAATGAAAAGTATGCACTGCTGTTTAAAATCATGGTTAGTCTCCACCATATTTCTCAAGCAAATAGGAATCAGGAATTGATCCCTGGCATCTCAAAGATGATCTGATGTGATGAAGAGAGCAGGGTCACTAGTGATTCTGGACTAATGGAGTTAAATTGTCCAGAGGACCATGCTCCACAGATTCTCCTGTTGCCTTCACAACTATAGTTCTGGCTTGAGAATCAGTATTGCAAAATCACAGACATATTCATGTCCTACTATTAGAGCTGTATCATAAGGAAAAGGAAACTTAGAGTTCATGTTCTCCTTTGGCCTCTCACTGGGCCCAGTATTTGCTACTGTAAGTAAATGGAAAAATAGTAATGAAATCAGTTACATTTAACTATTATTTTGATCACCAGAGCAATGTACCTTTGGTGTTTATTTACCATGTTGTTCTTTGTGCACCGAGTTAAATGCAGTCCCTGCCTTTAGAGAATTAACAAACAACTATGAAGCAGAGAGACATTCAAGAAAATATAAACGTACTGGAAATTGAGAAAAGAAAATCTAAATACAGTGTCCATTCTTTAATTGAAAATGGGGTTTACAAAATGCTTTTAAAAATAACTTAAAGACCAAAAGCTATTAGCTTTGTGTTCATCTTAATTCACATTTTTAGCATTTTCCCCTTATTTTATCTTATTTTATGCTTCATTCTTCAATTGAGATAATGAGAGTGGTATCTAAACAACAATGAATAGTTATCCATCCCAATGGACTTTAAACTAGGATAGGAACAGGAGGCACCCTGAGAAGGGCAATCAGAACGCAGACAACTCTGTAGATTACAGAGGGAAAATGTAAGAAAACTAAAGAGAAGACATACCAAGACATTACAAAGTAATTTAATTCTTATGTTTTTACTTTGCTTCATTGGGGGCTGTCATGATTCCTAAGAGAGACAGAGACAGATCTAGAGGACAGGAGAGGGGTAGGTGGGAAGACTGTTGGAGAAACAGACAAGCACAAGTGTCAAGAGATAGACAGAAGAGTCTAGAAGGGAGGAAAGAAGGAGAGTGCGTTGCATCTTAAACCAGTCAGCTGTTGTATTTTGCAGCCAGCTCGTAGGGAAGTGCTCAGTAAAAATAACTAGAGAGAAAAGACAAAGTGCCTTTTGTATCTTGCCTGGTTGCCATTACTACATAGCACTTTGGAAGAAAAATATTGTGTAAATTTACTAAATAAATAAAGCTTTGGCAATGTATTTAAATTGTGTTGAAAACCAAAGCACTTCAGGACGCCACATAGTATTAAATCAGTAAAGTGAACTTTACCGCATAGAAATATATTCTATTCACATCGGTCATTACCCAAACTTCACAATGATATTCTGATTAATAGTGCATGGAGTAGGTCTCCCAGATGCCAGCCAGATGTTCAAAGAAAACTAATGTTGTTTGACTTAAGGAGAAAAGTATAAATCATATGTACTCTGACACAAATAACGGAACAAATGGAAGGCATCCCATGTGAATTCCATACTTATTTCATAATTCCACTTAGATTAAATATGAGAGAGAGAATGCTGTATAATTTCTAGGCACACAAAGAAAATAAAGGAGGAAAAAAATGTCCTTTAAACAAAGTCAGTGAGTATAAATGGCTAAACAAATCTGTAAAAATATGTTTCTGGGGTTGTTAATATTTTCATCCTAAAAGGTAATCAGTGATATTCAGCAACTTACCATTGTTTGAGGACAACGCCCAAAGTACAGATTAGCAGGGAGGGAAGAAGAACAAGAAAAATTCAGTGGCCAAACAGTTAGAGACTCGGGTATGAAAATTTTTTTCTACATTCTGAATTAGCAGAGGTTTGTAAGGTCTGTCAGATACTGAGTATGGGAACACAGTCTATCAAAATATATACTTGCAATAATAGTGCACCTTTTTGCTTGTAGTTACTACAAATGATTA
Organism: Spilogale gracilis; assembly: GCA_004023965.1. Taxonomy (NCBI): domain Eukaryota; kingdom Metazoa; phylum Chordata; class Mammalia; order Carnivora; family Mephitidae; genus Spilogale; species Spilogale gracilis. Next base: position 7,813 of record PITA01030056.1, on the reverse strand, counting down.
CAAACTAAGATATCTCTTTTTAAAATAAATCTATAAATCTCACTTTGATAGGCTTGTCTGATGATATGATCATTTACAGCTATGAGGTTTTAATAAAAATATTTAAAAACATACCTGTTTAAAAAATGATAAGATATAAAATAAAAAGAATGCTTTGAAGAAAAAAGAAAACTAGTGGGAGGTCAGTAAATTTTCTAAAAGATTTATTTATTTATTTGAGAAAGGGCAGGGAAGAGGGAGAGAGAGTATCTCAAACTCCTCAGTGAGTGTGGAGTCTGGCATGGGGCTTGATTTCATGAACCTGAGATCAAAATCTGCGCCAAAATCAAGAGTTGGACACTTAATTGACTGAGCTACCCAGGCCCCCCGGGCTAGTAAATTTGAGTGTTTGTCCATTACCATGGTGTAAATATGCACACCAACCTCAATTTAATGTGACTAATATTGGGGTCACCAAGTGCAGAATTAGGGAAAGACATGCAAAACTGGCTCTTAGGAGCAGTGGCTCTAACACACTGCACAAAAGCCATCCTCTTTCCTTCTGGATGAGGGGTAAGAATCTCTTGTTAATGGCCGAGATTTCTCTAAGACAGGCTGTCAGATAGCTGGGTGAGCTGGTAGCTGGAACTTCTCTGTGTAATAAAGGATGCTTTGGTTTGGTTGATTCTGTAACAGTCAGGGTTGTGGAGTGTGCTATTCTAATAACTGAGATGAGGAACTCTGTTATGGTGTGGTGAAGAAACAGGAAAGGCTGAAGATGGACAGGTATCAAGGGTATAAAATTGTTATCATCTGTATGTAAATCTGGAATTTACATACATAGACACATACATATGTGAATTTAAAATGCCACATTTAACCTATTAAATAAAATTAGATCTTATTCCTATCTTCTTCATCAGACCTACATGCCCAACACATATGTTACGAAATTAAATGTCCTCTTAAAGAGTATTTCAATTTTAAAAACAACATATTTATTTTATTAGACTAAGTCTCATAAAATATAAACTTCTCTCAGTTCAACTTATTGACTAACATGTAAGTTAGACTCTCAAGAAACGTGAAGCAAATATGGCTTGAGCTCCAAAAATCCCTTCAGACAGATCTCATGACTGTTTAGCATAAAGCTAGATGTAATAGGAAAAAGAGAAGCAAACAAGTGTAAAATCTGGGATAGTCATCATTTCCTCTAACTTCAGTTTCTCTTGCATGAACTCCTTAGGCTATGAGCTCCTTTTCTTCCTTCAGATTTATAACATTTCATAACACTGTATGAATTACAAATCAAGATGTACTACAGAGATGACACAGTATTGATTTCCTAAGACTAGAAACATCAATCTCACAACGACTTTCAGAAATAACCCGATTCTTTTATTTCTGGCCTGTTTAAATGTAAGTGAATTTGTGTTGTGACCCCTCTTTATAACCGTTTGTATATTTGTTCACACAATCCACCGGCAGCCCTTGCTTTAACCCACCTCGCCACCAGACACTCGTTACTATGATATTTCTTTTAACTGCCTTTGAAACTCTTGTTGGCTCATGACCCAGTATCCTTTGCCAAAAAATATATGAAATTCTATAAGAAGAGTGTTTAGTTATGATACACAGAGTTGACATAAAATTACTTGTGAATTTTATTTTCATAGTAACAAATTAAGTTGCAGTTGTAAATAATGAAGGTACAGGTCAATACTGAACTAGGATGCTGTGTTCAAAACTCCACAGGAGAACAGCTCCTATGTCTATATCATCGTGCTTTGAGTTGGAGAAGCCCACTGAGCAAGTTGCGAAGCAAATAATTAATGCATATGTATCTTTAAAACATATCTGGGGAAGTCTAATGGACAGAGATAATAGACTAATAGATTTAGAGTTTGGTCCTTTAGTTACCTGGTCATGGCCAAGGATCCCAGTTTCCTTGACCCACATACGGTTCTCTGGACCACAGTGACTCTCTACTATTCTCCTTGCTTCCTATGACCAGTACAACTTTGCAGGATTCAGTCTTTGCACAGACACTCTGAGAGGACTAAAGACATCTCTGTTGACTTTTTCTAGAAATCTTAAAACCTCAGAGTTCTGTGTAAACTCAGTGCTTCTAAGATTACAAAACAGAAGTGCAAGTGAGACTTTTCACTCTTCTGGACTCACTCTTCTGTTTTATTAAGACTTAGAAGGATCCCATTTGTTTAAGAGTATGTGTGCAAGGTTTCAGAAGCAGTGTGTCACATTGGTGACACTTTCTGCCACTGGCATTTCTGCGTGTGGATAGGAGAAAAGAGGAACAACCTGTTACTTCCACTCAACCTCCTGATGAGAAAAATCTACCATAGCCCACAGCCCATCAAGCAAGATTATTTTAATAAACTGTTTTAATAGAAATCAACTAAATCGTAACTGTTGAGTGCCTTTAGAGAATATGTCTCTAATTTGAGTATCATGTTCATTTCTTGCGCTTACAAGAGAAATGAAGTAATCATGGGGTATTGGAAACATTAATAAAAGAAAAAAATTCTCCTACTTTACATTTTGCTCTGAATCTGTCCATCGGCTAGTTGATATTTACTGAAAATTACCTTATGTACAACTTGTGAATTTGGGAAATGACCTTGAACTTGTTACCTAAAATTTCTAAGCCTCCTTGTTTCTCATCCATGAAACATGACCATCAAAACTACTCATTTTATAATGCAACCATGGATATTAAATGAGATTAAGTGTATGAAGCACTTACAATAGTTCCAACACATCAACTCCCACATGATTCCTGAGGAGAATGATGATGATAGTGATGACAATGTTAAGGACTGACAGAGTAAAACTTGACGTACAGTTTACAGGTGAAAATGGTCATAACTTTGAGATATAATGGGTGATCATGTCTGCCAATCAATTTCCAGAATCACATTTCCTGTAGACAACGTCTACTTTAATATACATCAAGAATTGAACCAAGTTATGTTGCAAAGTTGCAACTCACCCTGCAAAGTCCAGACTGTAAAACCACATGTTTATGTCAGTTAGCCTTCATCCTAATAATTCTAGAGGTAAAGAAAAATATAAATAGATATTTCTCTGTATGTATGACCTTTAACATATAAAGCAATTATTTTATGTTTTTAACTGTAGGATTTGCTCCAATGCGGGTAATACAACCCCTTCTCCCCAAAACCTTAAATATATTAAACTGCAAAAGCTTCTTCCAAAGTGCCAACCTCCTTTCAATCCTCATGCTTTGCACACCACCTCCCCTGAAACCTGGCCTTAACCCAGTAAAAAAGTTAATGAAGCAACTCAAAATTGATAGTGAAATGAGGCACAAGACCAAATTCATGCTCCCAATAGGAAACTAAAGTTTTGAAAAGGTTACACATGAATTATTTCCCTATCTATTGCTCAAAGTTTCTGAAAACATATTTATTCTTTTCAAGAGCAGCAGCCTTAGCCAGAACCTTAAAAGTTTCTTCAGGGATTTAGATGACCACATACAAACATTTCCAACCAGACCAACAGTCTCACATTTTCCCTCAAAAGTCCAAATGATACCCCCTGAGACATAGCCAGCTGCTTTGATAGTTCTTATTCTTCAAAGAAGGGCATGGTCATGAAGCTATTTCTTCCTATTATAGTACTTCCTTCTCGACGGGACACCTTAAAGTTTGTTAGACTTAAAAATGGACTTGCTTTACATAATGGTCTCTGTGGTTTTAGTATCCTGATTTTAGGCAAAGTGTTTTATTTTATTTTATTTTTTTAAAGATTTTATTTATTTATTTGACAGAGAGAAACACAGCTAGAGAGGGAACACAAGCAGAGGGACTGAGAGGGAGAAGCAGGCTTCCTGCCGAGCAAAAAGCCTGATGCAGGGCTCGATCCCGGGTCTCCAGGATCATGACCTGAGCTGAAGGCAGCCACTTAATCAACTCAGCCACCCAGGCGCACCAAAAGTGTTTTATTTTAAAAACCATTCTTGGGGCACCTGGGTGGCTCAGTTGTTAAATATCTGCCTTCAGTTCAAGTCATGAACCCAGAGTTCTGTGATTGAGTCTTGCATCAGGCTCCCTGCCCAGGGGGAAGCCTGATTCTCCCTCTCTCACTCCCTCTGATTGTGTTCCCTCTCTAGCTGTGTTTCTCTCTGTCAAATAAATAAATAAATAAAATCTTTTAAAAAAAAAGAATAAAACATTCTTGTCAGGAAAGAGAGAACTCAACCTACAGCAGTAAAAAAATCTTAGGTGGGGTTAATAGGTACTCTTCAGCAGTCATCAAATGCATGGTGCTCTACCAAGAGCTAAAATCTAGAAGAAAAAGGAATTGTGTTGCCCTAACTCCAGGTCGCCCAATCTGGTAGAACCTCCAAAGGACACGGTTTTGCTTCGCTTCAAATAAAATGTAAACTTGTATGAAAGGAAATGGATCACTGACGACTTGATTTTTAGTATGACTTTATTTTATAGCATTGCTCATCCTTCTTTTGTTCATTCACTCATTCTATATTTCAGGTCTGAGGTCTTTACCTGATCAGTGCATTTAAACTTCTCTTCCACTTCACCTTGGCACTACCTAATTTAACTTTTCTCACTGGAAGTTATAATTCTATGTAACTATATTAAATTACCTCATTTATTTTTACTTGAAATTTTTTCCTTCTCTCTTCTTCTTCCTCCTCCCTGCTTCCCTTCCTTCCTCTCTTCCTCCCTCCCACCCTTCTTTCCTTTCTACCTTTCTTCTTTCCTTCCATTCTTCCTTCTTCCTTCCTTTTCTCTTTTTTCCCCCATCTTTAAACCATGTTTACAGATGTTTAATGAACATTTACAATCTATCAGAGGTTATTTTGTATATATACATACATAATCTCCTAAATGTAGTTTTGTAAGAGTACTTGTTCTTCTCTTCAGGCTATACAGTCAGACTCAAAAATATAAAAGAAAAAAATATAGACACATGTACCATTCTGGTAAAATCCCTACACATTTTTATTCTAGTGCATAAAGCTAGTTCAGAGGAAGCATATTATTTATATTCATGTTCACTGTCACAGTAAACCATGAAATAATAGCAAATCTGATAAAAAAGAGATTTTCTCAACTTTTTATACATACCAAGGAGATTCACTGATATGTCCCAAATAAAAATGAACTAGAGGAAGAGCTCTAAAACATTAGATGGAGAACTAAAGTTTTGAGTTTGGTTGCCTGCTAAGAAATTTATGGTCACAATTGATTTGCAGTAAAATCAAAGGCAAACTGTAGTATTCAATTTGCTAAATCTACCTATTCTGATGCCTTATTTTAAACATCATTAACACATTAACAAAACTTTATTTAAAACATGCCAAATACCAAGGCTTAGAATTGCAGAGACAGTACCTACCCTTGGGCTTAAAGATGAATAAACAAATCTTTAAAAATAAATACAGCTGATCACCAAGACAGCATGGTAGTGGCACAAAAAAAAAGACACATAGACCAAAGGGACAGAGTAGAGAGTCCATATATGGACTCTCAACTCTATGATCAAAGAATATTCCACAAAACAGGAAAAAATATCCAGTGAAAAAAGACAGTCTCTTCAATAAATCGTGCTGGGAAAATTGGACAGCTACGTATAGAAGAATGAAACTCAACCATTCTCTTAGACCATACACAAAGATAAGCTCGAAATGGATGAGAGAACTCAACGTGAGGCAGGAATCTATCAAAATCCTAGAGGAGAACATAGGCAGTAACCTCTTTGACATCGGCCACAGCAACTTCTTTCAAGACACGTCTCCAAAGGCAAAGGAAACAAAAGTGAAAATGAACTTTTGGGACTTCATCACAATAAAAAGCTTCTGCACAGCAAAGGAAATAGTCAACAAAACAAAGATGCAACACATGGAATGGGAGAGGATATTTGCAAATGACACTACAGACAAAGGGCTGATATCCAAGATCTATAAAGAACTCCTCAAACTCAACAACCCCCCAAAAAAGAAAAAAAAAAGATGATCACATCAAAAAATGGGCAGGAGACCTCAAGAGGCACTTTTCCATAGAAGACATACAAATGGCTAGCAGGCACATGAAAAAACATTCATCATCATTAGCCATCAGGGAAATTCAAATCAAAACTGCACTGAGATACCACCTTATGCCAGTCAGAATGGCCAAAATTAACAAGACAGGAAACAAGTGTTAGAGAAGCTGTGGAGAAAGAAGAACCCTTTTACACTTGGTGGAATGCAAGTTGGTGCAGTTGCTTTGGAAAACAGTGTGGAGATTCCTTAAAAAATTAAAAATAGAGCTACCCTATGACCCTGCAATTGCACTACTGGGTATTTACCCCAAAGATACAGATGTAGTGAAAAGAAGGGCCATATGTACCCCAATGTTATAGCAGCAATGTCCACAATCGCCAAACTGGAAAGAGCCAAGGTGTCTTTCAACAGACAAATGGATAAAGAAGATATGGTCCATATATACAATGGAATATTACACCTCCATCAGAAAGGATGAATACCCAACTTTTCTATCAACATGGATAGGACTAGAGGTTATGCTGAGTGAAACAAGCCAAGCAGAGAAAGTCAAGTATATGGCTTCACTTACTTGTGGAGCATAAGGAGTAACATGGAGGACAGTGGGAGAAGGAAAGGAAATGTGAACTGGGGTAAATCAGAGAGGAAGATGAAGCATGAGAGACTTTGGACTCTGCGAAACTAACTGAGGGTTTTGGAAGGAAGGGGAATGGAGGGATAGGGGAGCTGGGTGGTGGGTACTGAGGGCACAAACTGCATGGAGCACTAGGTGTGGGGCATAAACAATGAATCTTGGAACACTGAAAAATTAAACTAAATTATTTAAAAAATTAAATTAAATTAAAAAAGGAAGAGCCATGCATAAGAAATCAACAGATCCAGATTATAAGTTAATGGGATAAACTGTACATGCTATTGATATAGAGAGAGTGACTTTTGAAACATAGCATCACTTGCCTCATTTCATGTAAAAATAAAAAATGAAATAGCTTGAGCCTATTAATACTGCTTAAAAATCTCCTCCTCCATTCCTGTCAACATACATTTTTTCAGTTGATTTCTCTACTAGAGTGTAATTAAAAATATTGAAACAGTTTATATACATATCATGTATTGTCAGTTTCAGTGTTGTCCACCCAACCTAAATGAGATGCATTAACAAGCAAAAAGCTAGATGTTTGTCACATTCAAAACTTAAAATTGGTATATACATTGTTATTTCAAAGTGTGTGGAAACATTTAACATAGACAGTTACTATATTCCTTATTTTTGGTTTCAATAATATTATAAAATAAAAACTAAGCATGTAGTAAAATAAATAAATAAGTAAGTAAACAAATAAACAAATAAATAAATAAATAATACAGCTGGTGTTATGACAAAAGTTTAATAAAAATCCTTTGGAAACATAAAGAGGAGCAACTAACTCTAGTTCTCATGGAAGAAAAATAGATCAGGCATTCATATATTAATTTACATGGAAATATTTATCATGCCAACTCTCTATCATAAACTGTACTAACTGAGAAGATCTATATATACTATGTTTTTCTTTTTTTTTTTTTTTTTTTTTTTTTTTTTTTTTTTTTTTTTTTTTTAAAGATTTTATTTTTTGACAGAGAGAAACACAGCCAGAGAGGGAACACAAGCAGGGGGAGTGAGAGAGGGAGAAGCAGGCTTCCTGCTGAGCAGGGAGCCCGATGTGGGACTCGATCCCGGGTCTCCGGGATCATGACCTGAGCCGAAGGCAGTGGCTTAACCAACTGAGCCACCCAGGCGTCCCT
>PITA01030055.1:0-17054 GCA_004023965.1 Spilogale gracilis | reverse complement strand
CTGTTATAGTGACAAGAATTTGGAAGTTGCTCTAAGTGCTCATTATCTCATAATTATTTTAATGATCTATTTATTTATTTCTTGTTACAGACTTCTCAGGGTTCTTCACAAGACTCAGGGGATGGAGAGGTAAAGAGAAGCCAAGACAGAGGATTGGCTCAGCAATTCTCCATGGTGTCCTAAAACCAGCCCGTGTTTGACATGAAGTTCAAGTGCCTCTGTTCTCTCTCTCCAAGATGCTAATTCCTCACTTTGAAGTTCCTAGGTTTTCCGAGTGAACAGAGGTAAGTGCTTTGCTGGCTTTTCACATATATTGAGTAAAATGGCCTTAACAGTCCCCTCAGCTTGACTGAATTTAGACAGATATCCTCCTGGTTACAGGCCCCTCTGACCTCCCCTGTCTTAGAGCACTTACTTAAAAAAAAAAAAAAAAAAAAAGAACAAAAAAACCACAAACAAACAAAAAAAACACAAAAAAACCCCACACCTCTCTATTGTAATTTTTTCCTCCACCCCTTCGAAATGTAAATATTCTCCTAGCCTTTTGCCAGTTTTAGAACTCAAGACTTTTTTTGTAAGACTCAGGCACTGTCTCTATGAAGTGTAATCCTCAAGATGGAGGCCTTATCTCCTCCTCCTAGTCTCTATGAAAAGGCAGGAGCCTCACCTTGATAAGCACCAAAGTAAACCGTACAGTTCAATAAGTGTATAACTGCTGACTACTTTCTTTCAGGGAGGGTTCCCATTTTGTTTTATACTAGAAATTAAAATTATATTAATTATAATGGTATACATAATTCTCTATTATAATAATATATAATGTACTATTATATTAGTATATAATTATAAGTATTATATTAGATTTATGTAAGTATAGTACATACTATACTAAATATATACTGGAGTTTATACTTAAAATTGGGCATGCTGTTCTTTTAATGTGACAAACTGAAGTGGTATGAGCCAATCAGTAATCATTCTCCACCACCGAAAATAACTTGCTAATATGGACAATACGAATTTTGTATAAAATCCTATGTCCATACCTGAGCTGCTTCAAGTGAGTATCTTCTTTATTTAGAAGACACTTTAAAACATATCTTGGCTCAAAAAAACAAAAATAACAAAACACATCTTGGCTCTTAATTCTCTGCAGCATCCGAACTTCCAACATAAATAACCAAGATGGAGCTTGAAGTAGATTAATCTGAGTTAAAGTAAGTGGACACACTAAAAAATCCATTTACATAAGCGGGTTAGTGTCACTATTTATGCTTTAATACACTCTTCCCCAATAAATAGGCATCTGTCTTAAAAGCATAAAAAATAAAAGTGCTTTTTCAATCAGTTTGCATAAGTTCTTATTTAAGTTTGGGATAAGCCTACATTACAAGACATGAACTCTGAGCAAGTGAGAATTTTATAACTCTTTAGGAATTCAGATGACTTTTGAGAATAATTACTATATTTAGGGAAAGTTAGGATGGAGAAAAGAATAAAATTGAGAATTACAGAAACAGTTCTGTTTTTATATTTCCTAAGTGATAAGGATCAATATGGGAAAATGCAATAAAGATAATTTTTGCAGTAAAAGTAGAATGAGACTAAATTATTATTTCCTTTTCGCAGACTACTAATGAGATGAAGGAGGGCAATGATGACATAGTTATGAGCAGTATAGACCCTGGGTCATACTCTGCTCTTGATTATGGCTTCTCCATGGGCAGCCTGTGGGACTTTGATAGGTTACCTAACTTTCTTTCACCTCAATGTAGATATTTGCAAAAGATAAAATATTACCGACCTCATCCTATTTGTATAAATTTTACAACAGTTGATATCAGTAAGGTCCTCTTTGACACTGTTAAATTGTTTGTTAAATGACATAAAATTAAAAAAAAAATTACAAAACCAGTTCACCATGAATAACTACATGGGGCTCATTCTATGCAATATAATTCAAAGACTAGGGATTAAAAGAAAGAAGATGTACAAAACAGAACTATCACACTAAGGATCCTCATACAGAGAAAGCCAAGCCACAAAATCCTCAACAATCACCTTGAACATGGTGAGAAGCATTTGAGTGGTGAAATGTTTATTTTCTTTTCCTTTCCTGGAGAGCAAGGGAAAGGTCACTGACAAAACTAAGAGGTGAAGCAGGGTGAGTACCTTAGTGGAAACAAGAGCGGCCTGGAGAGATAACATGGAATGGTAAGGAGCAGATGTAAAGTGGACCATCATAGGTTTGGGAGATGGGATCAAGTACTGTAAATTCAGATTCCCTCACTTATGCCCTCCGGCGGAAATCCTAAAGATCCAGGGAAGAAAAGGAAAAGGACCATTTTCAATAAGGGAAATAGAGTCAGGAGTTTTCTCACTCTGAATTTATTGTATCAGTCAGTTCTTGATTACTAAATAACCAAAAGCACTCTATCTACTTAAAATGGAAAAAGAAGTCATTAATGATTATTAGGAAACTTGCAGATTCATTTGGAAGAACATAAAAATTGTGATTGTGCTTCCCTTCCGGATGCCTCCTCAGAAGCACACAGCAAAAACTCACCTGGGGATAAAATGCCACCTCTGGTTCTATGGAGCATAAAATAAGTATGTTCATTAGTCCACAGTAGCTGCTGTCAGCAGACCAATACCAGTCTCCAAATTGGTAACCACTAGGAATGTGTCCTGCAGCTAATATAAAAGCTAACACCATCATTGCAAAAATTGAAACAATGATGCTCGAGCAGTGGTTTGTAAATATTATTTTTATAAATTTGTGGAGATTATATGACTGAATATTTATTTGGAAAGATACAACTCTTAAGTAGAAAATAAATGGGGTATCCCAAGCACTATTCAAATGCTTTTTTTCACTAATATTATTTGAAGCACAAAATTGTGTTTCTCAATTGCCAGTTTTATCTGTTCTCAAGGTTTATTCCATATGAAAAATGGGGTGTTAAACTGAATAAGACATCGACAATTTGATAGATCTTGTATTTTTCATGTTCCTCATTTCTAGAAAAAAAAATATACTCCTGGAGTAACAAGTATCTTTAGGCAAAGGTAAGATGAACAGCTTACCTCCTCAAATGAAAGATAGAATACAACTTTAAATACTGCCATAATTTATGGTCAACTTTCTTAGAATATTCTATTAAATCTCAAGCAGTTACTACACACCTTTTAAAAGTCAGCCAACTGAAGCTTATTTTTCTTAATTATATTTATCGTTTTTATTGTGTCTATTCACTATAGTACTAGGCACTGTCAGGATATGGAAGTAAATGGATCAAACATTTTGGTGTGTGAGTTATATACCAGACTAATCATCTTATTTTATATTATCTCTCCCTCTCTCTCTGTCTCTCTCTCTTTTTTTTAAGACTTATTTTATTTGAGAGAGAGAGAGCATGAGCGGGAAGGGCAGAGGGTGAGAGAGAGAGAGAGAGAGAGAGAGAGAGAGCGAGAGAGACTCCACTCTGAGCATGGAACCCAACACAGGGCTTGACCTCATGACCTTGAGCTCATGACCTGAGCCGAAATCAAGAGTCTGACACTTAACCTACTGCACCACCAGGCACCCCTATTTTATATTATTTCCTTATCTTCACAATTAACTTTGACATTGATGTCATCAATCCTATTTTACAAATGAAAAAGCAGAAGCTGATTAAGGGCAGAAGCTGATCACTCAAGAGCAAAACATTCTTACTAATTCACCATTCTTGAAAGACCAGCTAGAACTGTTTGACTGAGAATCTAACCTTTCAAGCATACTATTTTTTTAAAAGCGCTGTGGAATCTATCCATGACTTTTTCTTTTTATTCAAAAGGACTTAGTAAATGTCAGTCCAGTCACTACCATGGGCTCCTTAACCCCCAACAGGTAGATGGCTTGTCAGTTTCCTTCTACCAGATCTTAGAGAACAATAAGGCTTTCCCTCAAAAATCTTTCCTGCATAGAGGCAGCGCTTGATTAAGAACAATAATAATAAAATAAAATAAACAATATGACAATGTTGTACAGTTCCTTGTTCCAGCTTCTAGGATTTTTGCTCCCAAATCTACCTGAACTTCAACTGAGAAAGTTTCATCGTAGAATGGTAAATGGGACTATCATCTTCCATACTGAGTAGTATTCTTTAAGAACACTACATAAATACAAATAAATACCTGTGTACTAACACTATCTAGTATGTATGTGTCTATACAGCTACAGCTATACATGCACAGATGTTATGCTCCTGTTGCTGCCATAACAAATTATCAGAAAAAAGAGATTTCAAGTTATGTAAATACTGTATCTTACAGTCTGGAGGTAAGAAACAAAAAATGGGTTTCACTGGGCCAAAATCAAGGTGTTGGCGAGGCTATGCTCCCTCTGGAAGCTCTAAGGAGGATTATGTTTATGCCTGTTTGTGCCCACATTCCTTGACTTGTATCTCCTATCTTCAAACAACAGTTCATCCCTTTCTCACATCACATTACTCTGACATTGACTCTTCTTTTGTCTTTCATTTACATTTTTAAGAAGTTTTGTGATTTCAGGAGCCTGGGTCAGTTAAGCATCTGCCTTCAGCTCATGTCATGATCCCATGGTCCTGTGATAGAGCCCCACAGGAGTCTGGCTCCTGCTCAGCAGGGAGTCTGCTTCTCCCTATACTCCTGCCCCCTGCTCATGAAATCTCTCTCTCTAATAAATGAATAAAATCTTAAAAACACACACAAAAAATCCCACAGCTTTTGTGATTTCATTGGGCCAGACTGGATAATCCAGGATAATCTCCCTAGCTCAAAATTCTTATCATAATCACATTTGTAGTATAAAATAGTATATTCACAGATTCCAGGTATTAATAATGTGGGAAATAAAGGCAAAAGAAAAATTAAGTCTCCTTACTACTTACAGCCCATTGACAAGTCCTTAAAACAAGCAGAGTGACATTCCTTTAGGGCCTCAACTGATGTTAATACTTTGCTAAAGGAAAAGGGCAGTCTTAGCTTGACACCTCCCCGACCCCTCAGGATCTTGTGATTCTACCTTAACATATAAAAATTCCTTTGAAAACTTTCTTTATCTCTATCCCCCACCAAGATATTTGTTAGCAGCCATCCCCCAAGAATATGACCCACTGATATACATCAGAAGGGTCTCATGACTAAGGTTTTATTGGATGGTAATAAATGATCTTTACCTAACAATACCTAGCCCCCTCAAGTTCTTGGAAACCTTGTTTCCAAAATTCCTTAGGAACTTACTCTATCTCCAACCTCCTCAGGACTTAAAGGCATATAATTATCACCTCACACAACCCCAGTGCAGCTCTGTCTGCCCACAAAGTCCTGTGCCCACGCTTTAATAAAACACCTTTTTGCACCAAAGGCATCTCAAGTGTTCTTTCTTGGCCCTTGCCTTCAAACCCTGAAGACTTTTCTCCATTATTAAGACGTGGACATTTTCTAAGGGCAGAATTCTATTTACGTGTGTGTATAATACATTTTTTTTTTAAATAAAAATCTGCAAACTGGTGGTATTTAATAGGCTACAATTGTTGCATGTAGAATCTAATTTTTGCCCAAAAGAAAAAAAATCGGAAGAAAGGTGTTTGATTTTTAAGTCCACAGGGTGCTATTTAATAAATGACTGCTCCAGTGAACTAGAAGGTCCACCCTTAAATAAGCATTAGTTCTTTCATACTATTAGAATGTTAGAAGAGAAATTATAAGAAAAATGGTGCTCCAGGGTTGGACATTTGAATAAAATACATGCAAAATATATGGCAGTATAAGTACTATACTAACCTTAAAGAAAATGTTATACATAAACAAATATTTCATTCACAAATATGTATTTCTACTACATTTTAAAATAAACAGATAATCAGATTATTCTTCAAATTGCTAAGTAAATGAAGGCAACAAGTGTGTGTGTGTGTGTATGTTTTATTTCCAGGAATATTTCAAAGAGCAGGTGTACAATATTCTCTTTTTAAAAAATTTACTTCTACCCGTGTATGAGAACAAATCATATAATTTTCCCAATGTTTTTAGTAATTCATAATTTATTTCACAAAATCACATTTTGAAAAATTTGTAGTCAAGCCCATTTTCATTTCATGAAGACTATTAAAACATACCTGGATCCACCTGGAACAGATAAATATTGAGTTAAAATCAGTTTTTAAATATTCAAGGCAAATATAGGTGGATAACTTTAGACTGTCTTAAATGGTTAAAAAAAAAAGTCACCAAATCTCTACAGGCAGACAAAGTAATTTAGCTAACCTTCAAATTAAACAATAGAAAATTATAGATTGCATGCAAAATTACCCATTTTGCATATGTAATTACATGGCAGGCTTTAGGGTTTTTTTGTTTTTTGAGGGTTTTTTTTGTATCATTAGATATAACTGGAAATTTAAGCTTAGAATTTGCCTTTCTTTTGATCAGAAATGCATAAATATATGGCAGAATTGCACTAATACTATCATGCCTCAACTTTCTTTCAAAACACATTGTTTCTTGACTATTATTTTCTTTCTAATTAAAAACAATGGATTCTTCTTATTTTTTCTCATTTTTAAAAATTTAATCATGCCTTTTTCCCAAGCAGCCTCTCTTCCTCCATTTGTTAACTATGAACTATGTTGTTGTTGACCTTGTTAAGAGTGGTTAACACTGGGTGCCTGGGTGGCTCAGTGGGTTAAAGCCTCTGCCTTCCATTCAGGTCATGATCTCAGGGTCCTGGGATCAAGGCCCGTGTCCAGGAGCCTGCTTCCTCCTCTTTCTCTGCCTGCTTGTAATCTCTCTCTCTGTCAATAAACAAGTAAAATCTTAAGAAAAAAAAGTGTGGTTAATACTGAATTTCTTATAGTTATAACTGAAGGGGAGAAGCACATATCTCCCCCAAAATGCCTCTTTGGCATATTTTAGGCTGGTTATTTTTAAGCAGACAGTGGAGAAGTTCTGAAAACAGAATAAAAGTTACTCTTTTGTAAGAGACATGTACATTTATAAGGGAAATCTCCATTTGTAAGGGTGTCTTTCTTTAGGTAACAGGACAAGGAGGGTGACTCTAAATTTCTAGAAACCCAATGGAGAGGACAAATAAATCTGTATAACAACTGAACATGCTCTTATCTACAGTGGTTTTCCTGGTGACCTTCCAAAACTAGTCTCCCTCACCTTCAGCCTCTCCTTTTGTATTTAGCTGGAGATATTATTTAAGGTGATGACTTGGGCCATTTCAAAAAGTTGCTCAGTTTTTCTGGGTATCTCCTATGAATATAGGAGGTATACATGTTATTAAACTTGTGTTTGTTTTTCTCCTGTTAATCTTTCTTTTATTAGGTAGATGTCTCAGCCAAGAACCTAGAAAAGTAGAAAGAAAATTATTTTCCATTCCTTTACATAACTACGAAATGATGAGTGCAATGAAGCAACAATACCAATTTGCTTTGCATTAAGTCAGTGATTCTCAAATCTGACAGCAATTTTTAATAATTTGAGAAGTTTTAAATAGACACCAGTGCTTTGGCTCCTCCCACTGAGATTCTAATTTAATTAGTCTGCGGAATGGCATGGCTATTTTAACATTTTAAAAGCTGTTCAGATGCTTCTAGTATGCTGCCCAGATATAAAACCATTGAAAGAAGCAGTGAATATCTAAATGCCTAAGAATTTTTTAATTCCCTTCTATATCAAGTATATTGTCACTTGTTTGAAATACATTCTCTTCAATTCTCAAAGTGACTCATAAAATAGATGTTATTATCCCCACTTTACAGATGAAACACAGATATTAAGGAAATTAAAGTAATATGTTCAAAGTCATACATCTAATAATTTTAAAAATCAGATTTAAAAAAATGTGTGTCAGATTGCAAAACTCATCCTTTGCAATTTTCTATCCTCTAGAAGTTAGCACAATCTCAAAGATTTAGGAGCCATTAAAATGGCTCCAAAAAATATTTTGCCCGCAACCCTGCTTGTGCTGGTATGTTTAAGTTTAGGCACACTTATCACCAAAACCTATGCATAAGAAAAATAGTCAAATTTGTAATAGTGCTAAAAGTTTAGAATAAATTTTAGAGGATATTAGCTGGCTTTCATTTATTTAAAGCATATATGTATTTATATTTAAAGAAATTGACAATTAAGTGTTCCTTCAAGAATAAAAACATTACAGAATATATATTTCTACTCTTCAGGTATACTTTCCTAACTGAAACAGTCTCCTGGAATCTTTAACACAAAATATTCTTTTAAAGAGATATGCCCTTTACCACTTCTAATTTATTTTATGTTTATAATGTTCATTATAAAAATTAATTCTAAAATTATATCCAGTTTTTATATAAATACAAAGTTAAAATTTGATTTACTTCATTTTAAAAAATATTTGAAATATTATCGAAAAGAAGTATTTTTCTGGAATAATTCTTTGTCTTCTCCTTTCTAATTGGTTATGGACTGAAGACATGGGATATAAAGCTTGAATGTATTTGGTAAATTAACTTACCGTGCTGTATTTATGTCAAGAGAACTTGAGGCTTACCTTCCTAAAAATTTTGCAGTAGTGTATTCCAAAATAAATCACAAAGATTCATGACCTGCAAGCAGCAAGTTTTAAAATCTGACACTGACATTGTGTTTATGACAAGCATGATGTCTCTTTTCATCCTTCAAATTCTGCCTCCCTTTTTCCCCGAAGCTGGGATTTTGCCTTAGTTGTATAGACAGAGATTTTTGTTGTTTTTTTTCTCTAACTAAAATCTTTGAAATCCTTATGGGCAAATTCATTTAAACTTAACTAGAATAACCTTTATTTCAGTGCTGAGTACATGTCGTCTGTTAGCTCTTTTGTTAAATTTGATACCCCACTGCACATTCTATTTTTTTTCCTTGTTTTCAGCCCCCAAACAAGAAGTTGAGTTTATATTTTAAAGAAGGTTTTTTTTTTTTTTTTTTTTCTAATTTAAAAACTAGGAATGGGTATTGGTTAAAAAAGAGAGAGAGAGAGAGAGAGAGAGAGAGAGAGACTGAGGTGTTAAAGAAAAATAGGCAATTATCAATACTTGTGAGAGAATAACAAAATGAAAAACTTGTCTGATTGTAGGATCGAATTAAAGTTAGCAGCGCTTCAGCTTTTGCTAAGATCTTATTTTAAAAGAAGACTAAATAGGTATTTTTACTACATGTGGTTTTAATCAGTGTGATATAATTTTCAGTTCCTTTGATTAATGAGTACATTTTCAGCTCTTAGGTGTTACCTATTTGTTCAGAAGCCATAGAAACACTTCGATTTAACTGGCTTAACCACAATTTTTGACTTACTTAATTAGCTTCTCTAGAGTTGCTAATAACCATACAGCCTTGACTGTGAACCATGTAATTATTTTGACATTAATTCTCTCCCTGGGATATCTTATGCTTGATGTCATCATTTCTCCACTTCAGTTTCTGGCTAGTAATTTTACAACTGTAATGAAACTACTACTGGAAGATCTGTGTGAATATTATACCTTAAAATTTTGTGGGTAAATAGGCGTCAATTTTAATCTCACTCTAATAGCAACTATACGTTTTATCATACCTGATAACTATATGCTCTATAGTACCTGAAAAAACTAGTTATATGCTTTAAAGGAAAATGAATCAATGTCAATCTTATCAAAACATTTTTTAAAAGTTTGATTCAATTCTTTATATTAAATTACCAAGAAGTTGACATAGTAAAATGATAGGTTTAGACATTTATCAACCAAGAAAAGTTCTCTTTTAAGTTACATTCTTTGTAAATATATGTGTATGGGGGAAGAGCAATGGGACTGAGAAAAAGAGAGACAGGAGGCAGTGAGTGGTGAAACAAAAGAATAATAAAAATTGATGGGTTAATATGGCAGATTGATTCTGTATCCCAGATTTTGCCTACTCCAAAAATATTGTGTTATAGTAATTTTAAATTCAGGAAAAACAAAATTTACTAACACCAACCACATATACAAAGCACTGAAGCTAGCCAAATGCTAATGAATAAAGACCTAATGGATTCTGAAATAAAGGGGTTCAGACAGGGTGGTGCTCACTCCCTCTTGTACCACAATCCTCAGGAACTTTCTCTACCCTTGGAATCTCTAGTCTATTGAGAAATCCAACTTTTTTCTCTTCCACAATTCTGTGGCATCATCTTATGCCTCCTTTTCCAGACCAAATTCTGTGGTCAGTCATTATAATTATTCTCCCTCGATTCTTACGCTCCATCCCATTTCCTTGGAAAATCACACCATGGTAATGTATCACCTCCACTTTTTCTGAACCTACATTAGTACAGTTCTCTGGGATGCTGGAAAATACACTTTAAATTCAAACTCTGGAACTTGAAGTGTGTCTTTATGTTCCCAGGTATCCTGACTATATTTTTTATTCCATTAATTTTTCTACAATCTTGGACAACTATTTCACTCTTTTTCTTTCCTCCAATGATCAATACCACCTCCTTTGCCCTTTGTCTAAATTGATAAGCTTACTTTATTTAAGAAAAGTGAAACACTTGAAAGAGAACTTCTCCAGATTTCTCTGCATATTAGCATATTTCCTACCTCCCAACTCATGTTCTGTTTTACTGCCTGTTAATTATATGTGATCCATTCATGTTCTTCACTGTTAATGTCCTAACTCAAGAATTAATTTACTTCTCTTTTTGCCTACTCCAGCCTGTAGCTCCAATAATTTCCTACTCCAGCCTGTAGCTCCAGTAATTTCCTGCATTGCCAATGCAGACTGTTTCTCTTTCTATTAAATCATTTTCACTGTTATAAAATAAAATATTATTATTCCAAATTAAAAGAAAGGGAGAAAGAGGAGAAAGAAGAGGAAGTGATAGAGAAGGAGGAAGGGGAAGAAGAAGAATTTCCTAACCCCTAGCGGTTACATTTTGTTTTCCTCCTTTCAAACAAAACTTCCTAAATGAATAAACTGTACTCATTGTCTCCAGGTTCTTTTCTTTTTTCTTTTTTTTTTTTTATTGTTACCAAAAAATTTTTTTTCCAGTGTTCCAAGATTCATTCCCCATTCCCCACACCCAGTGCTCCATGCTTTAGGTGTCCCCAGTACCCACCACCAGACTCTCCCATTCCTCCACCCCCCTCCCTCCAAGTCCCTCAGTTTGTTTCTGTGTCCAAAGTCTCTGTTGTTCCGTTTCCTTCCCTAGATTACCCTAGTTCCCATTTACTTTCCTTCTCCCACTGTCCTCCAGTTTGCCCCTCATGCACCACGGTGAATCCAGGTTCTTTTCTATTCTCTCTTTGAACACTTTTTCCTCACCAAGCAATCTATTTGGTTTTGTCAAGGTTACCGAAATGATACCTATATTGCTATTTCCAAGGACCACTTCTCAGTTCTCAGTATATCTAACCTACAACAGTAATTGTCAGAGTTAATCACACTCCTTAATAAAATTTAATCACCAGTATATAACAAAACGAGAGTTTTTGTCCTACATCATTGGCTGCCTCCTCAGAATCTGCTTTACTGGTTATTCCTCTTCTTCCAGATACCTTAAGTTTGGAGTATCCTATGACTTTATGATGTTCCTTTTCTTATCTACCTACACTGAGGTCATACATCAGGTGACTGATGTGCTCTTAACCCCTGAAACAGGTTTTTACAGAAAAACTTCCAAATTTATATCTTCAGTGCAAATCTCTCTCTCAAGCTCAACACATATACTCAACTTCTTACCTAATTCTCCTCATATGTAGCAAATAATTGCTTTTCTAATTTTACATGTCCAAGATAGGGGCACCTGAGTTGTTCAGTTCAGTTGAGTTGATTTTGGTTCAAGTCATGACCTTGAGGTCCTAAGATGCAGCCCTGTGTTGGGCTCTATGCTTAGCATGGAGCCTGCTTGAAATTCTCTCCCTCTCCCTCTTACCCTTATACCCCCCACTCTCATGCACACTCTCCCTCTCTCAGATAAATAAATCTTAAAAAAGTAACATGTCCAAGCAGAGTTCTAATCTCCTTGTGCTCCAAATCTTTTCCAGAGACTTCCTATTCCATTTGATGGCAACTCTATTTTTCCAGTTAGAATTCTCCTTGAATCCTTTTACATATTCAACTCATTTCTTTAAACCAAGAATTTAGCCACTTCCTCCTATGTTCCCTGCTACCTCACCAGTTTGTCACCATAATCTCTCAGATATACCATTACACTTGTCTTCTACCTGGTCTTTCTGCTTTCTTCTTTGCTTACCTCCCAAATTCTATTCTCAACACAGTATCAAGCTGTCTGAGCTGAAGACAGACATGTAACGACTGAGCCACCCAGGCACCCTAATATGTGATTAATAAGTATTATTAGTAAACTGAAATTCTTGAGAATTTATTCTGAATCTCGTTTCGTTTTAGTCTCAGTAAGTACTATAGTAACTGTCATGCCATTAGAGGAGCCCCTATTTGTGGAGCGAATACATGATGGAGAGGAGGAAAAGCTTTGTGTTGTTTTGTTTTTCACATTTATTTAGGAGTGTTAGTCTTTTTAGCTTCTTTGATTATGCTTTTTTCTGCTATATTTTAAAGGAAACTTAAGTAGCACAGAGTACTGGCCATTGGTTGTCAACTCCACGTATTAGAATCATGAGAAAAGACAGAAAAACTATGAAATCCAGGTCCTACAGAGTTTTTGATATAGTTGTTTTCAGGTATGTCTAGTTCATTATATATAGTTCAAGTGGCAAGATTTTTTAAGACAGTAATAGGGCGCCTGGGTGGCTCAGTTGGTTAAGCGACTGCCTTCGGCTCAGGTCATGATCCTGGAGACCAGGGATCAAGCCCCACATCGGGCTCCCTGCTTGATGGGAAGCCTGCTTCTCCCTCTCTCACTCCCCCTGCTTGTGTTCCCTCTCTGTCTGTGTTTCTCTCTGTCAAATAAATAAAATCTTAAAAAAAAAAGACAGTAATAAAAAATAGGATTAAAAAATTAAAAGAAAAATAGTCTACACATTGATCTTCAATACATATGACCAATATTTATGATTATTTCACAGATATCTTAGCATAATTTGAATATTTAATAGACAATAGAACTTAAATTAATTATATTTTATTTATAATAGTACAGCAAATATACAGAAAAAAGTGAAGATGATGAAATAAGCAATATTGTTATGCTAATTATGTTGCAGATTTTACTTGGGAAAAATTATTCTAAATATAATATTTAAACTGGCATACAATTTATTCTGAAAAATATATATACCTGCATTTAAAACTTTTGATGATCATTTGAATCATTTATAATTATTTATTCAGTCCTCTTATTTGAAAATATTGTTGTTATTGTTGGACAACTGATGTACTACAACACTGTATTATGTAGTGGGGGCACATACTTGAGACTGACACTTCTTTCATACACTTACATACTAAAAGTAATGATAAGTGTGCTACACAATTGTAATCAGTGTTACTAATTTTAGGGTTTATGCTTCAGTAATGTTTTATCAGATGTCAATTCTGAAATTATTTGAAAGATACCATGATAAAATACATAATTACTTATAACAGAGAAATGATGATAAATTCATTTTCCTTTAATAATAGAAACATCTTATTTAGCATAGGAAATGAAGAGAATAAAGTGGGTTCATTGTTTATGTCCAACACAGTATATAATGATATGTTTTTTATGATAGAATAAATTTTGTACAACTCACAAAAAGAGAGCTCTGTGAAACTAATCTTATAGTTTCCAATGACATATTTGGATCTGAAATCTGGAGCCAAAACCCAACTAATTTGGATATCTTTTTTTTTTTTTTTTAAGATTTTATTTATTTATTTGACAGAGAGATCACAAGTAGGCAGAGAGGCAGGCGGAGAGAAAGGAGGAAGAAGGCTCCCCGCTGAGCTGAGAGCCCCATGTGGAACTCCATCCCAGGACCCTGAGATCATGACCTGAGCCGAAGGCAGAGGCTTTAACCCACTGATCCACCCAGGCACCCTAATTTGGATATCTTGATAAACCTGTGAAATAAGGGGTAACTCTATTTTAATCTAGCTGTATACTCAATTTAATAAATTTAATAGATTCTTCTATTATGATTTTCTATTTTGAATATGTATGCCTATGTATTCAGACATTAGGATCCCTGTGGATATGGTCCCACTTTATTACATAGCATGTAAGAAATGCTCTCTGATATCATAGACTTGGGGATGGGATAGGCAGAATTCTAAAAATAACCCCCAAAGGCCCTTCCCTTGTATAATTGCCCCTTTACCTGTGGGCAGAATTTACAAATATGACTAGATGTTACTCCACAATTATGCTATATTACATGGCAAAAGTAATTGTGCAGATGTAATAAACATTGTAAATTAAACCTTAAAATAGATTATTTGGTTTGGCCTAATCAAATCAGAGGGCCCTTTAAAAATAGAGTTTTCTCTGGAGGTGGCAGAATGAAAGTATAGCTTATGAGACCAATGTTCCATTTGCCTTTGAAGGTGAAGAGGGCCATGTGAGAAGGAATACAGGCAGCCTCTAGGAGTGGAGAATGGTCTCTACTGACAGCTGGCAAAAAATGGATATTGCAGATTTAAAGCCACAAACAACTATATTCTGTTAACGATCTAAATAACTGTGGAAGCAGATTCTTCTTCAGAGCCTCTGACCAAGTGCCTGGCATTGCCAATGCATTGATTTTACCCTGACCATAGAGAACTCAGTGCATCTGATCCAATTCTGACCTCACTGTGAGACAAAACGTGGATATTGCTTTAATCCTTTAAGTTTGTGGTAATTAGTTATAGGCCAATAGAAAACTGATACAGGTATGAATTCAGCTTTTGCCACTTCTTAGCTGTACAATAGGGTAACTTAAGGAGAATTAATGATGTCTAGCTACTATATTATGAGGCATGCAGAGAGGGGACCATGTGGTTGAAATGAATAGCATATCTGGCACACAACAATAGAATGAGCTAGGAAGGAAAACATGGACCTTTACTTTGGATGAATCATTTATTATGCATAAGAAAAAAGTTTAAACAATGATACTTTAAACTTGTTTTAATGCTAAACATTTCCTATCTTTAACAGCAATTAATTTATGTATGTATGTGTGTGTGTGTGTGAGAGAGAGAGAGAGGGAGAGAGAGAGAGAGAGAGAGAGAGAGAGAGAGAGAAAGAGAAAGAGAGAGGATGGGAGAGAGAGAATCTTAAGCAGGCTCCACTCAGCAGGTAGCCTAGCATGGGGCTCCAACTCAGGGCCCTGAGATCATGACCTGAACCAAAATCAAGAGTGGGAGGCTTAACCAACTAAGTCACCCAGTGCTGGGAGCCAGCCCCGGCAACGGTAATGGTAACGGTAGGGGTTCCCCGAAGGTGGTGATGGAGTCGGTGATAAAATGAGGAGACCGGACTCGAAGAGTGGTGTGGGGATCTTCTCTCCTGAAAACTGTGTCTTCAGGGTTCTTTATTTAAAGCCTTTTAGTTACATCAATCTAGCTTTAGGCAAACAGTTGGTTCTGTCTCTCTTGCTCTCTGCTTCTCTGTTTCTGTTTCTCTCTCTGTTGCTGTCTCCCTCTCTCTCTCTCTCTGTCTCCCTGTCTCAGTCTCTCTGTCTCTCTATCTCTTGCTCTCCGTCTTTCACTTCACTCTCTCTTCCTTTGCCTCTCTCTGCGCAGGCTCTCTGTCTTTCTCTCTGTGTCTGTGTCTGTGTCTCCGTCTCATGGCTTTGTCTCTTCGCTCTGCTCTTCCTTCTTTCTCTCTCAGTCTTCCTCTCTCTATCTCATGGCTTTGTCTCTCTTGACTGTCAAGGGTCCTAGTCTTTTATTATTACCAGGTGAGGAAGTTGGATGGTGCAGTTAAATCTTTAACTGCTTTTGCACCCACCCTAGAGACAGGATTAGTGTTATTACTGCAGGGTAGAGTGATTGCTTTAACTCACAGAAGTTGAGACCATTGAGGCACAGGGATCAAGAAATACAGATAAGAGATACAGAGATATGGTTACCGGGAGGAGGATTAAATGGGGAGGAGGATTAAATGGAACTATGTCTTGAATAAGAACACCAAGGACATATTGCCCTGACTCACAGGGTAAGTGGCTTTTCGGATCCTAGGTGGGGAAAGTCCCTCTGGGCTTTCATTCACATTCACAGGTACCTCCACCAGAATTTCTGGTGGCTTGGGCATGGAGGGAAGGGCGGATCATGCACCGTCCCCGACAACCCAGGTGCCCAACATTTCCTTTTTAAAAAAATCCTAAACATTTCCTACTCCATTTTAAACTAAGAAAACATGTATCAAATAACTTTTATTTAACCTATCGTGTATAGTGGTAATCCAGACTGCTTCTAAGTCCCAGAAGAGCCCCTTATTTGGAAAGTGTAAACAATTATAGAAACAAATGATACCAACACAAAAAGGCGGCAAAAAGAAACAGAACAATGCATACGCGCCCGCACAAGAGAACCGTAATATGTATTAATTCAATTCTCGCCGTCCACTCATTTGCACTTTTTGTATTTTAACCTCTAACAGCTTTATGTAGTGTTAAAAGATAAACTGGGGCATATTAAAATTGTGAAGACTTCAGTTGCACATTTATCCCTTTGAATCGCCTACCCGTCAAGCCTCAGGCAGCTGGACCTACCTGCTGGAGCAGGGGAAAGAGCCTTACAGAGAAAAGGCACAAACAGAAGACAAAGCACAAAGCAAGGACATCATTGATTGGCTATTGCTGCTTAAAGCCTAGACAGTGGTTTGTGATTGGTTAACCTTAGGTTCCGTTTAGTAACTGCGAGGCCTTTGTGGTTTAGATTTGGTTTGTGTGAGTCAGCTGCTCAGGTGTTCTAATGCCTTTCTAGGTATATAGGTTCTAGCTTCCTCTTGTTAGTTTAACGGTATTAAGTACTCTTAGGCATATTTTAAAATGGAGAAACCGAGGAGCAGAAAGATTTAGTAAGTGGCACAAGACTGCAAGGAGGTGAGTTTTGAACTAAGGTCCCTGCTGGTTAACCCTTTTTAGTCTTCATCT
>PITA01030054.1:0-17039 GCA_004023965.1 Spilogale gracilis | reverse complement strand
TCTTTCAAGACACGTCTCCAAAGGCAAAGGAGACAAAAGCGAAAATGAACTTCTGGGACTTCATCAAAATAAAAAGCTTCTGTACAGCAAAGGAAACAGTCAACAAAACAAAGAGGCAACCCACAGAATGGGAGAAGATATTTGCAAATGACACTACAGACAAAGGGCTGGTATCCAAGATCTATAAAGAACTACTCAGGGCGCCTGGGTGGCTCAGTTGGTTGCCCGACTGCTTTCGGCTCAGGTCATGATCCTGGAGACCCGGGATCGAGTCCCGCATCGGGCTTCCTGCTTGGCGGGAAGCCTGCTTCTCCCCCTCTCACTCCCCCTGCTGGTGTTCCCTCTCTAGCTGTGTTTCTCTCTCAAATAAAACAAATAAAATCTTTAAAAAAAAAAAAAAAAGAACTACTCAAACTCAACATCCAAAAAGAAGATGAACACATCAAAAAATGGGCAACAGACATGAAGAGGCACTTCTCCATAGAAGATATACAAATGGCTAACAGACACATGAAAAAATGTTCATCATCACTACCTATCAGGGAAATTCAAATCAAAACCACACTGAGATACCACCGTACACCAGTCAGAATGGCCAAAATTAACAAGACAGGACACAACAAGTGCTGGAGAGGCTGCGGAGAAAGGGGAACTCTCTTACACTGTTGGTGGGAATGCAAGCTGGTGCAGCCGCTTTGGAAAACAGTGTGGAGATTCCTTAAAAAATTAAAAATAGAACTACCCTGTCACCCTGCAATTGCACTACTGGGCATTTACCCCAAAGATACGGAAGTAGTGAAAAGAAAGGCCATATGTTCCCCAATGTTCATCGCAGCAATGGCCACAATCGCCAAACTGTGGAAAGAGCCAAGGTGCCCATCAACAGATGAATGGATAAAGAAGATGTGGTACATATATACAATGGAATACTATGCCTCCATCAGAAAGAATGAATACCCAACTTTTGTAGCAACATGGACTGGACTGGAAGAGATTATGCTGAGTGAAATAAGCCAAGTAGAGAAAGTCAAGTATCACATGGTTTTACTTACTTGTGGTGCATAAGAGTATAATGTAGAGGACAGTAGGAGAAGGAAGGTAAATGGGAAGTAGGGTAATCCAGGGATAGAAATGAAACAAGAGAGACTTTGGACAGAGAAACAAACTAAGGGACTTCGAGGGAGGGGGTGAGGGGATGGGAGAGCCTGGTGGTGGGTACTGAGGGCACCTATTGCATAGAGTACTGGGTGTGGGGAATGGGGAATGAATCTTGGAACACTGGGAAAAAAATTAAGTAACAATAAAAAGAAATAAATTAATTTTAAAAAATAAACAAATTACAATACATTAAATATGTGAATAGTGAATAATTGTCGCGGCACCTGGGTTGCTCAGTTGGTTGAGCAACTGCCTTCAGCTCAGGTCATGATCCTGGAGTCCTGGGATCCAGTGTAGCATCCAGCTCCCTGCTAGGCCAGGGGATGGGCTTCTCCCTCTGACCTTCCCCCTATCATGCTCTCTCTCTCATTCTCTCTCTCCCAAATAAATGAATAAAATCTTTTAAAAAATGAATAATTGTCATGAAAAAGCAGTCATTATCGCAAAAACAAGGGCTCTTTCCTCCCCCCCCCACTACCTTGGGAACAAAAGGATGATTTCTTTTGGTAACAAAGTCTCTGAGCTGAGTTCCTCTTTGCCAAGGCCCTTGCTCGAGTTTCGAGACCTTTAAATGCAGGATTCTGTAAAAAGAAAAAGTTAAAATTATTATTTTTTTAATAGCAGAATCATAGCAAAGGAATTCCAGGCTCACCAGGGGGAACGGTGCAGAAATCCCTGGGGGCTAATAGAGGGAAAGGGAAGAGCCGGTTTGGAATTGTGGCTTGGCCAAGTTTCCAGCTGTTTTTGTCCACCTTCCCCCTTCCCCTCCCCCCAGCCCCGGCCAACTCGGAGATTTTAACCTAATCCCTGAGTATTTAATGATGGTATTTGGAGGAGGTGGGGCCTTTAGGAGGTGATTAGGTCCTAAGAGTGGACTCTTCAGGAATGGGAACCGTGCAGTTATGGAAGGGACCTCAGAGCAACCTCTCCCCTTCCCATCCCCCTCCCCACCCCCGTGAGGAAACAGCAAAAAGATGGCCACCTGTGACCCAGGAAGCAGGCTCTCACAAGCCACCAAAACTACCTGTGCCTTGAACTTACACTTGCAGCCTCCAGAACCGTGAGAAATAAATTTCTGTGCTTCATAAGCCACCCAGTGTGTGATAATTCATTATGGCAACTCTAATGGAGCAAGACAGGGACCTTAAGGGAAATTATTGAACGTCTGACAGCCTCGATTTCCTCATCCGCTGGATAGGAATAGCAACACCTACCTGTCATAAAGATAAAATGAAGTAAGTTCTATGCTGTGACCGGCACATAGAGGGTGATCATTAAACACTTATTCTGTCCCCTCTCCCATTTGCGGCAATATGTATACGGACCTCCCTCAGCTTCAGTTTCCTTATTTGTCAATTGCACGGGTCACTGTGAGTTTCAAAATGCAGCAATGCCTGTGAGAGTAACTTCATAACAGACAATAGGTATTTTTTTAAAATTCATTTTTATGTTTACAGAGTTGTAATTTATCAAGAAAATAATCATTAAATACAAGTAATTAGTATTTCCCAAAAAAGGTTATTAATATTGTCCTGATAAGCAATGATTTGTCTTGAATCATTTAGATAATGTATGAGTCTGACGCGGGGACCTGGCCCGGCCTGGGTCATCTCTGGAGGCTGTATCTGACCCAGGGACTGTATCACTCTCTTCCGGTCTCACAAAAGGAATAATTCAAAAAGAGAATGGCTCTGGGTTATCAGGGAAGTTCTAAAAGAACAGGACAGATTTTGCTGCTTCCCTATGATCACCCCACTCAGAGAGAAACACTGTTCATTTTCTAAGAATTTTATGAGTAAGACATGTCTGAAAGTTATTTTCTAATGAAAATAACAAATGCTTGTAAAAAGCTCCAATGGCTCAGTTGGTTAAGCAGCTGCCTTCTGGCTCGGGTCATGATTCCGGCATCCTGAGATGGAGCCCCACATTGGACTCCCTGCTCTGCTGGGAGCCTGTGTCTCTCTCTTGCTCTCTCTCTCAACTAAATAAAATCTTTTTTTTTTTAAAAAAAGATCATGATAAGGGGCGTGTGGGTGGCTCAGTCATTAAGTGTACGCCTTCTGCTCAGGTCACGATGCCAGGGTCCTGGGATCCAGACCCACATCGGGCTCCCTGCTCAGTGGGAAGCCTGCTTCTCCCTCTCCCACTCCCTCTGCTTGTGTTTCCTCTCTCACTGTGTCTCTCTCTGTCACATAAATAAAATCATTTTTTAAAAAAGATCATGATAAATGTGAATGGCACCCCTGAAATTGTATAATACTGTGCAAAGCAACAGCTACCCCCCACACACACAAACATATCCTTTTCCAAAAAAACCACAAAGGGATAATACCAAACTGCTATTTTGTAACTTGCTTTTCTCAATTAATGATATTGCTCTCCATTTCGGTGTACAGAAATCTACCTGATTCTCTGTACCTGCTACCCCATGTTCAATTGTATAGACTATCATTTATTTAGCTGATTTGTTGTTGTTTTTTAAAGTATTTTATTTATTTATTTATTTAACAGAGAGAGACACAGCAAGAGAGGAAACACAAGCAGGGAGAGGGAAAGAGGGAGATGCAGGCTTCCCGCCGAGCAGGGAGCCGGAGGCAGTCTGGATCTCCGGACTCCAGGATCTTGACCTGCGCCCAAGGCAGCTACTTAATGACTGAGTCCCCCAGGCACTCCACAGAAACTGGAGTCACTTCTAGTTTTCCTGCTACTACTAATAATGTAATAAACAACTACACCTCTTTGAATTATCCACATATATTTTACAATGAGCTTTAAGTACCCGTGTGTGTGCAGTGTGTGTGGACAGTTTGTGTACTTAATAATATGCATTTTCATGACTGTAGATCTGCAGCATCATTTTTAAAAAGTCTATTTATTTATTTATTTATTTATTTATTTATTTATATAATCTCTTGATATGGGGCTGAAACTCACAACCTCGAGATGAAGGGTCGCACACTCCGCCAACTGAACCAGTCAGCTGTCCCTATGACATCATTTTTATAGGCTGTACATTATATTGTATCGGACGGATGAAACGTAATTTAACAGGTGCCCTGCTGTTGAGGATTTATGCCGTTCCCAATTTTTCACGATTATGAGCAAAGCCGCGCTGAGCACCTCTATACCGAAATCTTTGTGCATTTGTCTAATTATTTTCCTCAGATACATTCCTAGAGGTGAGGCTGCCAGGCCAAGGGGTATGCCCATTTGGAAGAGTGGCCACTTCATTTCACGTCCTGATGGGGGGGGGGGTGTTTGTGATGGAGCCCTGCCTCCAGCTCCCTGCTCCGCGGGAGGCCTGCTTCTCCCTCTCCCACTCCCCCTGCTTGTGTTCCCTCTCTGGCTATGTCTCTCTCTGTCAAATAAATACATAAAATCTAGAAAGAAAGAAGGAAAGGAGGGAGGGAAGGAGGAAAGAAAGAAGGAAGAAAGAAAGGAAAGAAGGAGGGAGGAAGGGAGGGAGGGAGGGAGGGAGGAAGGAAGGAAGGAAGGAAGGAAGGAAGGAAGGAAGGAAGGAAGGAAGGAAAACCTGCCAATTCCGTCATGTGGATTTGCTATGCAGAAGTCCTCTTATAGGATGGGGGGTGGCATTTATATCAGATAGGTAGGTGGTTTCCAGCGGCCGGTAAGCGGAATAGCCCCAGAAGTTCGGGTCCTAATCCCAGCGACCGGTAAGCGGAATAGCCCCAGAAGTTCGGGTCCTAATCCCAGGACTCTGTGACTATCTTCAGCGACAGGGCCAAGGGGAACTAAGCGTGCAGATTGAATTAAGGTTGCTCATCAGCTTCACTTAAAACGGGATTATCCTGATTATCAGCTGCCCAAGGTAATCACAAAGATCTCTGACAGTGGAAGAGGAAACAGAAACAGGCACTGGAGTTCGCGGTGCGAGCTTCTTGGGGGGCTTCAATCTGTGAAAGGCATGCGAGGGGAGAAGCAGAGGTAAACAGAGAGAGACTCTCGACCAGGCACTCAGTAAGCCTCACTTCGTGCAGCAGAACAGCAAATCTGCGCCCCCCCTTCCTCCTTCTGCTGGTCTGTCGGCCCGACCCTGGCCTCTTCTTTGAGCCTCGGATGGCAACTGTTGCTAGGCGTTGCCGTAAATACAGTTGTTTCAAAATGTAGCCGGTCTGCGCTGGAATGGACTTAAAGGATCATCTCATTTTCCACATAAGGAAACCGAGACCTGGCAGGGTGGGGGCTTCAATCAAGAAGACGGGGAGCTGGCTGCAGAGTCAGGCCTGGAAAACGGGGGGGGGGGGGGGAGGCGCTCACTCAGGGTTTGCAGCAGCATTGGGAAAAGGCTGCTCAGGGGTGCCTGAGTGGCTCAGCCCCTTCAGGGTCCAACTCTTGGTTTCCACTCAGGTCAGGATCTCAGGGTTAGGAGAGGGAAACCCTTGTCCCGCTCCCTGCTCAGCCGCGGCTCTGCTTCCCCTCTCCTTCAGCCCTTCCCTCCACTCACACACTCTCTCCCTAAAACAAATATCGTTTTTTAAAAAAGAGGGGTGCCTGGGTGACTCAGTCGGTTTAAGTGTCTGACTTCAGTTCAGGTCATGATCTCAGGGTCCCCGGATTGGGCCCCAGGTCAGACTCCCAGCTCAGCCTGCTTTCTCCCTGCCCCTCCCCCTGCTCATGTGCTCTCCCCCTCTTCCTCAAATAAATAAATAAAATCTTAACCAAAAAAGGCTGCTCATTTGGAAAGATTGGTGGAGGGTCACCGTTTTCACCAAAAAAGTAACAGTCACTGCTATACTATAAATAGACTCCATTTGCGTCAAAGCATAATCATTAAAAGAAAAAAAAATAACCAGACTGCTCTTTGAGAAGACCTTTGAGGATTAACTTAATCTTAATTAAATTTATTAAAAAATAGCGATAAAACTGTAAGCCTTATAAACATGCTAGAGCCCACTTCATCCCCACTAATCTGTAAAAATTCACAGCGACATAGTTTTAAAATCTTACACAGTAAAGGCATTGAGATGGGCCATTGCATTTATTAACTGCACATGTGGAAGATACAAATGGTTTACTAAAATTATTTTCAATTCATTATATCAAGCTAGGGAAACCATTATGGAAAGGGCAGAAATCGTGTTTATGGGAGAGAGAACAGTAATATTCTGTTAGCATTTATTTGTGGAGGGATGACTATTTCCAGTAGCACCGGTGATGCTGATTCATGAATGGAAGAGTATTCCAACACCAGTCTCAATTGGATCTGCAAACAACATTCTTACTTGGAATTCTATTTTTTTTTTAAGATTTTATGATCCCTACACCCAACATGAGGCTCCAACTCACAACCTTGAGATCAAGAATCACAGGCTCTTCCAACTGAGCCAGCCAGCCACCTCTCTTACTTGGCATCCTTAAGATGGTCTTTGCTACTAGAAGGAAGTTGTCACCTTTTTCTTGTTTGTTTGTTTTTCTGGTACAGACATCATTCAAGTATGAGTTTTCCTTTTGAAGCAATTCCCATTCTACCCAACTGTCAAGTTCAGGAGGGGATGGAAGCCGATGAGTCAGTCACCCAGGTCACTTGCCCATTCCCCCAAATTGTAAAGAAAGATGTGAATGAGGTTTGTGGACTCTAGCCCTATTGGGCCCCAACTTCCCAGGTTCAAACCTTGATCCATCTGTTAATTCTACACCCCTCACCCCCAAACTAGCATCTCACCAGATGACCAACTAGGAGTGTAGATGAAGCCGGACAACACACAGGGCCAACCACCCCACTTCTGCGTGCGAATTTTTATTCCAAGAGTAAAATGCCAAAATTGAGTCAAAGAAATGCTTTTCGAGTTAGCTTTCTGGAAGTGAAGTGGGAAAGGAAACAAAGCATAGATATAGAAAGCCAGAAGCCTAAGTCTAGGATTAAGTAGGAGTTGATCTGGGTGAGGATTTACTGGTGTATGCTAGAGGGGCAGGGGTCTCTCATAAGGAAGAGACCTTGCCTTCCCTCTTTATTACAGTGGGAAAATGTTTGCGGCTTTCAGCTTTATTCAAGAGAGAGCTTCGGAATCTGCAAGGAATGTTACCAGATTTTACCAGACTACCAAAGATGCCAGCCTGGTACATATTATGTTCGAGCACAGACGAATCTTTCTAACGGGAGCCAAGAGAAGCACACACTCGTATAATTACACATCAGAAGTGCTAGAACCAGCCCCCAACCATCACCTAAAAAAGAACATTGGCTTTTGAAGGTAAATAACTCTGAGACAGACTGTACTAGCCAAGTATCTCTTCTCTCACTAAATCTAGGAAACATATGTAACACACTGGAAAAACTGTAGTCTCGAGACAGTTACTGTATTAAACTGCCAAGGTCACGCATTCACTCATGCCAAGAGCTGGGTCTTTATTCACACAGCAGATGGGAGGAAAAACATCGAAGAGCCATGTTGACGGTAAGCCTTGATAAGTAGTATGGTGCGGAGACCTTGGGCAGGTCATTTACCAACACCAAGCCTCAGCACCCACATGCACTAGGTAATACCAGCCCAGGGTTGCTAGGAAGTTGGCCCAAGATCATGGATGTGAAAGAATTTGGAACAGAGCAGAGCATAACCCAAGTCATTTTATTATTGATGCCCCGAGCTATTACACAGGAGCGAGTGGGGGGAGGGGTGCTGTGTAGATGGCGTCTGGGGCTGTCACACGCTAAGCACCAAGCTCACACTGGCCACAAGGCTGTCTACGAGTTTAGAGACACGAAGGCGTTTGAAGAAATCTGTCATTTTATCTGGAACAATCTGGAGGGCGGTCCTGCTGTGGGTCTTGGAAGCAGCCTTGTCTTTGCCCCGCAGTCTGTGGCTGTCCGCGCATGGGCGGCCCCTGCAGCTGGGCTGAAAAGAGCTAATGGTTCCCAGATGTCACTAACAGTGAAAGAGTTCAAGGAAAGGCTTCATTGTTTGTGGAAGCCAGGTGGGCCCCTGTGGGGGGCCAGAAGGTGTCACCAGGGCCTCGCTGAACACCTGCGCGGGGGTCAGATGCAGGAGTCCTCTGCCTCAAAGTGAGGGCAGAAAGAGACTCATGGAGCCGTAACTAAGAAATGCTCTTGGCACAGAACATAAGTCTAGGCCCAGTCTGAAACGAAGAGCAGTCTGCTAACTAATTTCCAAAAAATTAGTTCACGGGTTTTTCAGCAACACCATTTGGAATCACTTT
Organism: Spilogale gracilis; assembly: GCA_004023965.1. Lineage (NCBI taxonomy): Eukaryota > Metazoa > Chordata > Mammalia > Carnivora > Mephitidae > Spilogale > Spilogale gracilis. The sequence goes on along the minus strand of PITA01030054.1, from coordinate 8,705 downwards.
TTTTTTTCTTTTTAGAACTGAGGTATCAAAAATTCCAAGCAAAAGAACTTTATTCACCAGAGCCTTCCCGAACCTTCTCAGTTTCCTCCCAGACTCTCGCCCAGCCTCAACTTCCTCAATGGGTCTTGCCCACCCCTTTTTCATTTTGCCTTTGGTAGAGGCAGGGGCATGGCTGGCCAGGGTCTGGAAAGCTGCAGGCTTTGGTTAGCGAAGTGGGACCACCCCACGGCCACTCTTGCTTTGAAAGACCCTGCTGGTAGAGGGTAAAGGGCCTGGTTTCTAAGTAGGAGGGCAGTGGGTGCAAGGAAGGTCGGAGTAGCAGGCAGGCGGCCCCTATGGTTCCCATCCCTGAACTGCTCTTTTAACCATTTCATGTGCTGGTGCGTCACTGAAGTGTGAAAACTGTTGCTGCGGGGCGTAGGTGCCAAGAAAGAGAAGTGTGGAATTTTAAGGGGAAGAGAAACGTGCTCTTGGCACAATGCTGTTTAGTGACGGAAAAAGAAAAAAGGCCAGTGCTGTCTCTAGACTCCAGATTCAGTCGAAAATCATGAACAGGTTTGGAAAAAGGAATTCTCTTCTTTGCACTGAGGTTCAATAAAAGAACACATTTCTTCGCTCTGGTGACTGGCTTTCTGAAAAACAGGATAAGCATGATGAGGAAGAAGCTGTCTGAAGCCCAACCCCACCTCTGCCTCGTGACCTTAGGCGAGTTCCCTAGACTATCTGAGCCCCACATTCTCATCTGTTAAACGAAGCCACTAATGCAACCCATGTCCCAAGATTCTGGAAAAGAGCAAGTGAATTAAACACAAGGAAAGCCCTTCAAACTGTGCCTAGCACATATATGCTCAATAAATGTTGGCTACTATTTTGTTAAAGAGGCAGGGTCTTTGGGGCACCTAGGGGGCTCAGTCGGTTAAACATTTGACTCTTGGTTTCAGCTCAGGTCATGATCTCAAGGTAGTGAGAGGGATCCCAGTGTTCACAGGGAGTCTGCTTGAGATTCTCTTTCTCCCTCTCCCACTGCCTCTTCCCCCAACACGTATATGGGCTCTCTCTCTCTTTCACTCTCTCAAATAAAATCTTTATATATACTTTAAAAAGAGACACTGTCTTTTGTATGTAGTTGAGTAGAACTGGCATCGGAGGGAAGACCAAGGACTTAGAAGTCAGAGAAAGTGGACTCTGGCACTCATTCACCTAGACTTTGGGAAAATTACTTAACCTCCCTAAACCTCAATGTTGCCATCCTGCGAATGAGGATAAAAACAGTACCTGCCTTGTAGGTAACTACTGGTTCTTATTTCACTTCACTTCCGGGAATCTTATCATTCTCATCTCTAATGACCTTTTACTTCCTTCTACCTCGGCCAGCCATTCCTATGGCGAGACGCTAGACTCTGCCAACGCCCACGCACGCTTGCCAGTTCAATTTCAAGCGTCTACTCTCCACCCACTCCCTCCGATGTCATTGGCCTAAGAAGTCTTAGCGCTGTTTCCATAACCTAATCCTCCAGTCCATCAACCTCCACTACCTGTCTACCCCATCAGCCTCCTTTTCCTTCTTTGTGCAGCTCAGAAACCAGGCTCCCTTGTTACAGTCACTCACTCGCAAATACCTTCAAGGTCATGGGATGGAGCCCCTATCTGGCTCCGTGCTCAGCGTGGAGCCTGCTTGTCCCACTCCCTCTGCTCCTCCTCCTCCTCTCTCTCCGTCTCTCTCAAATAAATAAACTCTTCCTTAAAATGGCCGGCGGGCGGGGGGCTCTGGGAGCATGAGGGTGGCTCAGTCATGAAGCAACTGCCTTTGGATCAGGTCATGATCCCAGGTCCTGGAATCGAGCCCCGCATCAGGCTACCTGCTCGATGGGAAGCCTTCTTCTCCCTTTCCCACTCTCCTTGCTTCTGTTCCCTCCCTCTCTATCAAATAAATAAATAAAATCTTTAAAAAAAAAAAAAAAAGGGCTCTAGGGGCGCCTGGGTGGCTCAGTTGGTTGAGTGACTGCCTTTGGCTCAGGTCATGATCCCAGAGACCCGGGATCGAGTCCCGCATCAGGCCATCTGCTCGGCGGGAAGCCTGCTTCTCCCTCTCCCACTCCCCCTGCTTGTGTTCCCTCTCTGGCTGTGTTTCTCTCTGTCAAATAAATAAATAAATCTTAAAATAAAAAGGCCTCTAATATTTGCCTTCTATCTGTGTGATAATGGGAATGCTCCAACAAAGATGAAGAGATCAAATGATAGGGGAGAAGGAGGATAACCTCGTGGGGAAGGTCACTGAGACCAGAGGAGGGCCACCTAGAGGCACTGACATTTGCTGGGAGGGAACACGTGAGGACACAGGTGCAAGTCGATTCACAGGTTTGTTTGTGGGGGGCCAGAAGAGTACTAAGCAGATGATCTTTGTTTTCTCCACCCTGGGGCAAGATCAGCCAAGGGTACGCAACTGGGGGTTGAAAAGTGGGCAAGTATGGGCGTCGTCAGCTTCCTGAGTGCCCAGCTGAAGTCTGAGGTCAGGAGTCACCAGTAGAAACCGTGGGTTGGGGTGACCTTCCTGAGCTGGCTAGGTTGGTCCCGGATGGAGGCTTTGGCAGGTGAGCGTGGGGGATGGGTATGGAAAGGAAAAGTTGCTGAGGGAGCTTTAGGGAGGTTAAGTAATTTACCTCGCTAGCAGGAGGGGACTGAGCCCATATTGGAGGGGCGGGGGGACTGGACCTTCCTTTGACTAATCTTTATCTGGTGCCTCACAAAGGAAATCTTTCAGAACTACTGAGATTCCTACTGAAAGGTTCATCCAGTTCACATTGAAACCAAGTTCCTAAAAAATATGCAAAGAATCAAACATCTAGAGGCAATGGAATCCTGTGCCAAATCTACCGGAAGTGACGTGGAATCTATGCCTTTCCCAAGCTCCCCTGTGGGGCTCACCATCAGCCAAGATCTGGGAACCTGAAGAGCAGGGGATTTGCTGGGGTGCCCAGAAGTAGCCCCCTTCCCGGTCCCCTTGCCCTGCTGCCTCCCTCAGCCCAGAGCCGCGGGGGAGGGAGAGCTGACTTGGGATGGTTGGCCTAGCCAGGTACCCTCTCCCCGTTTCCCCTCGGGAAGTCCATCCCCTTGCCCTTTGCCCAAGGTAATATTGTTCGTTCATGCTTGCTTTCCCAGCATTCCCTCCCCTTGTTCTAGGACAGTGAACCCATAGGCAGTGAAACAATCTTACCGATTGCTAACTCTCTGTGGTACACTTGATTAAACTTGGAATTGTTTTTCAGGATTTATGTGTATTGTTATTTATGATTGAGGATGGCTTTAAGACAAAAGCAAAGAGAGGACTACCCCTGTCCCCTGTGTGAAACTCTGTATCCTCATCGACAAAATGAGAATGTTTATTCATTTGTTCAATCCCTATTCCCCGAAGACATGTTGTGTAAGGCACCCAAGACAGGCTCCTACACAATTCACCAGGTCACTGTGGGCACAGAGCAGGACGGCATACATGTTGTTGCTATTATTTTGGCCTAGGAACAATTTAAAGCATCAGGTTTTCAGTAATTCTAAGGCTTAACATTAAAAAATGTACAGACTATTTACAAGTACTTAGAGGAAACTTTATAATCCTTACTTTCCTTAATCAGTAGGCTAGCAGAACTCATCCCCTTGGGTAGAGATTGGTGTGAAGCCTGACTCAGCCACAGTAAAGCTCTTGAAACAGCCCGAAATCCAACTCCCCACTTCGCCATGGCCAATTAATCACCAAGGGTGGGTTATGGTTTGTACACTGGTCTGTCTTATACAAGGGCTTCAAACAAAATAATCTGTACTCTGTTGGTGACGTACTTTTACTATTTCCTTCTTCATTGTTCTATTGGCCAGAGCAGCCAGGAGACAGATCCAGGAAAAACGTTTCTACAGCGGATGAGGAGACAGAGTTTCAAACACATGACAGGGTTATTCCTCTTTTTGCTCCCTGCGTGGGTCCTCCTGGGGGAGACGTGGGATGGTCCTGTGGGGCCGATGCCATCAAGTCTGGCTCTGCCAAGCACACCCTCCTCAGGCTATCTCTTCCTTTCTCCATCACCCAGATTCTCTCCATCCACTCGGACCTGGTCTTTGTTTCCCATTCCCCCTGTCAGTTCAAGTTCTTCCCCTTCCTTGTTCCCTGCAGTGACCCACCTCCTGGGGTCTTCCAAATCTCCTCCCCAAAGTCATATTTTGATGACTTACGTGTGCCAATCATACTCTGTGGGCTTGGTGGCTAATTTACACTGGAATGTAGACCCTAAGCATTTACATATGTTATTTCATTTAATCCTCATAGAAACTCTATGGGGGGGCACACTATCTTAATCCTCATTTTACAAATGAGCCAACTGAGGAACGGAGAGGTCAAGAAGTGTGCCCAAGTTTCTGAGACTGGTAAATCATGAGCCCAGATTAGAACCCAGGCCATAGAGATCCTCATGACTTTCCACCCGGAGTGTTCCCATCTGGAAGTTCCTACTGACACCATTTTCAAATTGAGCATAGAACCCGGAGTCCCAGCCTTTAGCCTAAGATGGCATTTTCCTGGGCCACGTAGTCCTGGGATGGCCCTCTGTGCTAGACTGGGACAAGCAAACTAATCCTCATGAATTTGTTCCTTTCGCTGAGTCACCTGGGTTAAATCCCACTTGGGTAAAAACTCCATAGAGCTGCTCAGACAGCAAAATAAGAAAATGGTAAAGAAAAAAAAAAGATCAAGACATTTTACAAGGCACCAAGTACATGGGCTCTTTGAGACTAAGATGAAACAAATTCCAACTGTGAAAATACTAAGTAATAGAAATCGAGGTCTTTTAACAGTTGAAGAGCCCGAGTTTTGCTCCCAAGCTGTAGGGACAAAGTATCAAAGGCAGAACCCGATACCTACTTTTACTTGCAAAGTTGGCATTGGAAGGCCCGCCATCTGGGGGGAAATATATTTTCTTATCTAGAAAGGAGGAACACATGATTAGAAATCTCCAGGGACTCTAAATGGCCTGACCCTCAGTTTATTTTTAAAGATTATTTATTTCTTTATTTGAGAGAGAGAGAGAGAGAGAGCATGAACATGAGCAGGGGGAGGAGCAGAAGCAGAGGGAGAAGCAGATTCCCTGCCGAGTGTGGAGCCAGATTGTGGGGGGTCTAATCCCAGGACCCTGAGATCATGACCTGAACTGAAGGCAGATGTTTGAGTGACTGAGCAACCCCGGCGCCCCCTGCCCTTCAGTTTATAGACACGGGCGTATTTTCTCTTATCAGATGGTACAAAAACAGAAAAGTTTCTGTTTTTAAGGTACCTCGGGGTCTTGTTCCCATCTTATAGGCAGTGTTCCTGACTTCCGCAACAGATCCTAGACCGTCTGGCCAATGAACACAACTGACGTCAATGTTAGTGGGAGAGCGTAAAGTTCGCTGCAGTCAGACTTGCTGATAAACATTTAAGAATGTGTCTAGAGGTTTCAGAAATAGGATCACGCCTGCCTCATAATTTTACCATGATGTGCCTGGCGTATAGTAGATGTTCACTAAATATTTGCGGACTTGGGTTTGAGCTGTAGAGTTGTTATGTTGGGGAGGCGAGGATTTGAGCCATCTGTGTTCTAACCAACTGTTGAAACAGGCCTCTGCTGTGTGTACAGGCACATGTGGAAATATGGTTGGCCTAATTTTTCCTCTGAATCCAGTAGGAACAGATTTTTGAAAAAGAGCACAGGGGAGGGAATTGTCATGGGTTTCCCAAGCATGACATTTTTATGATTTACTCTTGGAGTCCATTCCTAATCAAACTCTGAAAATGACAGAGTGGTATTTTAATGGGAAGTTTGTTTTCGACATTAGGCTGGAACACAGTGCCTGACTTAGGTAGGCTACGTTGAACAGGCCCTTTGTGTACTGTATATTCAGTTCCTAGTAAAGGCAACTTCGAGCAATTTCTTTCAGGCATGGAACACTAGACCTACAGACACATATGGACTAAGGGGTTGTAAAACAAACTTGGTCCAGAGTACAGAATACCAGAGGATGCGGACTTGGCCCCGTGAAACCATGAAATACATGTTATTATCAACGTTTCATATGAAAGGCAAATTTTGTAGCAGACCGGGTTGTTCTGTTGGTGAAAGTATACCTCAGGCCAATTCTTCCCCAGCCTTTTACAAAGAAGGGAGTCTTGTTTTTTTGGTAGGCATTTGCATCTAGTAGGCACTAATTAAATATTGGTTGGGTGAATGAGTGAATGAAGAAATGAATGAACCTTAAGGGGGGAGTTAGTTCAGTGGGAGGGGTGGTGGCCAGGGTGCAGGCGCCCAAGGGAGACCGAACAGGAGGGACCGAGGGCACCGGCATAAGCCACAGACAGCCAGGCGCTGTGGCTGTCTCCAGGCAGCCACGGGATTGCCTCTCCAGTGGCTTTGAATTTTAATGCTTAGAGCGGATGGTTGTATAGATTCTAGAATAAGTCCAAGTCAAGAGACTGGGGTGAATATTGGGGGTCAAATCCATCTTGACGACAACCAATCAGAGACAGCCCTCCAAGTATCTGGAGGCATTTCCTTACCGTGGGCCAAGCTGGGAGACAAGTCGCAGAGCGATCCCAGGCCTCCGGCTTCCTGGGGAGAGCTGCAGTCCTCCCACATGGCAGATTCCTGAAGATGGGCTAGGTGTCCGTCTTGCTGGAGGAGACTTAGGAAGGGCTCATATTTCCCATTGGGCTGGGGCTCTGGAACCATGTGCCCACCGGAGTAGGCCTGAGAGTAGCCAGGCTCGGAGGAGCTGGGGCTGACTAGGGAGGGGTAATGCCACAGCTCATCGGACTGAACGGAGGGGCTCCCCTCCAGGGACAGCGCGTACTGATCTGGTATCATCAGACTGGGCCCATCCAAGCTGCAGCTGGTGGCGCCATAAGTCAAAGGTGCTTCCGGCTCTGGCTTGGTCCATTGGGAAGAGAAACGCCACTGATTTGGAGGCATGTCACTATCTGGGAAGGAAAGATTTACAAGACAGGTTAGGATTTGCTTCTATTCAGGTCACACATATCCTCCCACTGCAACGAATTGAGCATAGTATTCAGTTAAACTAACAACACTGTGATGAACATCTTTGCACCCATGTCCAACAAGCCCCTCAAGAAAACTTTTCTGGAAGTAAAATAGCTTTATTAAAAAGGTGACATGTAAAAAAAAGAAAAGAAAAGAAGAGGAAATAAAAGACAAGAAAAAGAAAAAAGAAAGGTGATTTGGGTTTGGTCATTGCTGGTTGGCTTGATTTCACAGCTCGTGGTTTGAGTACACCAACTAGAAGGACGCCACAGAACTTTGTAAAGGGTTTAACGCTTGCCTGTGTATAAGTCACTCATACAAGTCTAGGGATGGAAACCCATTTCCTAGAGGGATCAGGGCTGTGGACCAAATTAGCAGAGCAGATTAGTCAGGGTAAGGAAGTGAGGGCTTGGAGCTCTTCCTGCAAAAGCAAAATGCTCAAGGTCAAGGGTGATTCCCTTTCTTCTCACAAAGTTCCTGCCCACTAACTAAGGGGCATGGAGTCTCCTTTGGTCTCATAGATACTGTTCTCACTGTGCCTAGGGTAGCAGCTGAATCTGAGTCTTCAAAAAGTCTAGGGCAGCTCGTGACACGGATGGATGTTTTCCCCATTCGCAACACCCACTCAGGCAAGAGAGGAGGAGGGAAGGAGCTCAGCAGATGGTGCTTAAAGCCTAGAGCCTCTCATCTATCCAAGATAATGAAGGGGGGCGTGGGCGTGGAGACAAAGGAAGATTGGAGGGCTGGAGAGACTGTCTGGTTCCCTTCCCCCCCATCCTCCGCCCCACATGTGCCTCTCTCAGCTCTCCTGAATGTTCCACTTGCCTGGATTCTGTACACGATGAAAGCATCTCGAGCGGTCTGCACAGTGACACTGGAACACTGCCCCCCCCACACACCTGCCCTCCCATCATAGCTTTTCGTGTAATACAGATGATAAGAGCAAAAGTCCTAAGCTATGAGGGACAGACATTCTGCCCAGAATTACACATTGCTCACAAGGAGTGGGGGGAGACGGTTGGCCTCTCTTAATGAAACCAAGGGCAAGGAAACATATTCAGATCTGTTCTTGGGGATGAATGCTACTTTGAAAATTGGTATCTGCAGACCAGTAGCAATTCAGGGCACTGCATAGCACAAGGAGAGTGATTAAGCTGACTTAGTATAATCACTAGGCGTGCTTCACATTGAATAAGTGTACTGCGTGTTCTGAGCACAAGTTAGAAACAATGTGTAGCCCCACAAGCAGGCAGTTTCCATCTGAACTGCTCTTAGAGACCTACATAGGACCTAGAGGCTGAATGCTTGAAATGGACAAGGCAGGACCCCAGTGGCTTTTGAATATTTAACTGCTTCCCTTCCAGAATTTTCTTTCTTTTTTAGGCCTTCCAGGATTTTTCGATCTAAATGTTCAGGGGAGTGGGCGGTGTGTCGCTGTCCAAGGTCCATCTGGTCACTGAGTGCACCAGAGCACTGCTGGGATGGCAACATGAGGGGAGGCAGTGTCCCAAATCCCAAATTCACAGCAGCCCCATAGTGGGCCTTGAATGACTTGGGGAAAGCCATCTTTCCAGAGCAGACTTGGATGTTGATGCCCCGTGGAGTGGAAACCGTGAACTGGGGGGGGGGGGGGGGGGGGGGGGGGGGGGGGGG
>PITA01030053.1:0-11339 GCA_004023965.1 Spilogale gracilis | reverse complement strand
TCTGGCTCTGTTTCTCTCTGTCAAATAAATAAAATCTTAAATAAATAAAAATCTTTAAAAAAAAAAAACATATAAAAAAAAAAAGACAGTTTCCTTCTGGATGCTAGGTTATTGATGAGGATGCTTTTCTTGTAAATCACTAAGACATTTGTAAACTGAGGGAGACTCCTGTCTTGAGGGACTGTGATCTCTATTAATCATCTGCCCCCCTTCCCTTAGGTTTAGGGCAGCCAGGAGTACCTGAGCAGTGTTGCAGATCCCACCTGGGGGAGCCGGCGGGGGGGGGGGGTTGCAGGGTGCTCACCTTGTGCTTTGTCCTCAGCTTGCCTTCACCTCCCTCATCAATAGAGCTAGAGCTGAGAGAAGTACTGCAGTGAACATTGTTGGACATATATGCTATTTGTCTATGATAGATTCCTACAAGTGAGTGGCATGGGCCAAAATGTACACCAAGTTAAAAATTTTAATGATACAATCAGATTGGAAGACTGAAATCATTTTACTCCCACTAGCAGTGGATGAGAACACTGGTCTTCCCTTCTCAGCTCCAGATGTTTTCCAAGTTTTAAATTTGGGCTTATTATCATCATTCTTATTCTTATTCTTGTGTTGTGTATTGGGGGAGGAGGAGGAATTTTATATCCCAGTTATAGTTTGTGTTTTCCAAGCTGCTAATATCTTTGAGCATCTTCTCAAGTTAATTTGTAATTTGTATTTCCTTTGAATTACCTGTTCATATCCCTTGGCTATTTATTCTCTCAGTGTTTTTGTTTTTTTTTTCTTTCTTACCAATCGGTAGGCACTGTGTATACTTGGAATAACCTTTTATTAGTTATATGTGTTACAGATGTTTCCTTTCTATTATGTGTGTGTGTGTGTGTGTGTGTGTGTGTGTGTGTGTGTTTAATGTCATGGAGACTTTTTTTTCTATTCATGCATTTTACGTTTTAATGAGGTCAAATCTTTCATTCTCCCCTCCGCCCTCCAAGTTGTGGATTTTGATTTTCTACTTTGAATCCCCTCCCTGGGATTATGCATACATTGTCCAAATTTTTTCCTAATAGGGGCTCCTGGGTGGCTCAGTTGCTAAGCATCTGCTTTCAGCTCAGGTCATGGTCCCAGGGTCCTGGGTTTAAGCCCTGCATCTGGCTCCCTGCTAGGCCGGAGACTGCTTCTCCCTCTCCCACCCCTCCTGCTTGTGTTCCCTCTCTTGCTCTGTCTCTGTCAAATAAATAAAATCTTAAAAACAAAAACAAAAGTAAAAAAATAAAATTTTTCCTAATTTACATTATTTTATTTTACATTTTATTTTTTTTAAGTTTTTATTTAAGTATCACATTTATTCATTTAAGTAAGCTCTATACCCAACATGGGGCTCGAACTCACAACCCCAAGATCAAGAGTCACAGCTCTTCTGACTGAGCCAGCCAGGTGCCCCTTGTTTTATAGTTTAATAATGAATTCATTTTTGCTGTTTTGAGTATAGATGGGTCTAACTTACCAGTGACTGAATTCTGGGCCCAAATCCTGGATCACTGTGAGGGAGGGAGCCAGTCTGAGGATGACAGTGGCAGGAAGGAATAGACCTGGGGGTGGAGAAGCGGTGGCATATGCTTCAAAGGAACCGTTGTTTTTCATTGTAAAATATAGATGACATAAAATTCACAGTTTTAACCATTTTCAGGCATACAGTTCACTAGCATTAATTACATTCACAATGCGACTCTATTCAGGAAGAGAGTGGTCTGGAATCAGCAAAGGGAACAACACAATGGCCACAAAAATGCAGGCTGTCCTTTCCTCACCACCTTCCAACCAGCAGCCTCATTTTGTGAGGACGTCATTTGCTAAAAACAGTTGAGGGTGGTTAAGATAAGTAAGTGTGGGAACACTGCAAGTTCTGCACACAGGCGAATACTGTAAGGTAACAGGTTTTCAGCGTGACTGGAGGTCAGTGAGCACGGGGAGGAGGGCGGCGGGGGGCTTTGCCTGCAGGAGCAGGGAGAAGGTGGCCGATCAGGGAGGCCCAGATCAGAACTGGGACAAGAGTGGTCACAGGTGGGGAACCTGGGTGGCGCAGTGATTAGGCCTCTGCCTTCCCCTCGGGTCATGATCCCGGAGTCTCAGGATCCAGTCCCGCATCGGGCTCCCTGCTCGGCGGGAAGCCTGCTTCTCCCTCTCCCACTCCCCCTGCTTGTGTTCCCTCTCTGGCTGTGTTTCTCTCTGTCAAATAAAATCTTTAAAAAAAAGAATGGGCACAGCTACCCAGGATTGGCACGAGCATTTCCTGCCGACTCAGACTGGGCACTGATGGTGCGTCACACCAGACCACTCTTCCAGCTTTCAGCCTGGTCACTATGCTGATAAAGCCCACAGTGGGTTCTAAAGGAATGTTTGCACGCCCGCGTCAAGATTTATGTACAAAGAACGTTATTACACTATTACATGGGAAAAATTACAAACGATTCTCGTATCTTGATATTGAAATGATTACATCACCTCACCTTTTGCTTTCTTTCTGTACAATAGACCTTTTAAAATGAGAATGTTCTCATCTTTTGCTTGAACAATAATAACAGACAAAAAGTAACAGGTTTTTGTCTCCAACAAAATCGTCAAGCTAGAATGTCAGCGGGGAGTGAGGAGTCGTTCCAGCTGGACGGTGCTCACCTGGACTCGGGCTTCTGCAGAGCTCTTCCCAGCTGGAGGAGTTGTTTGTTTTGGCTCTGGTGGGATTGCAAGTTTAGACAGTAGTCCTGTTGCTTCACGGAGCTTGGGCTTGCCTAACATACCTTCTCCTTTCTCCGCCCCCCCTCACTCCCCTCTTTAAAAAGCCACTGTCTTGCACCTGGGTGGCTCCGTGGGTTAAAGCCTCTGCCTTCGGCTCAGGTCATCATCTCAGGGTCTTCCTCCTCTCTCTCTGCCTGCCTCTCTGCCTACTTGTGATCTCACTCTGTGTCAAATAAATAAATAAAATCTTAAAAAAAAATCCACTATCAAATGATGCATTTTCTTCTTTTGCCCCTAAGAACAGGTCCTCCCTGATTTCAAAAAGACGACATACTTGGTCACATGGCTACAGAGTTAGTGTCCTCACTCCAGATTCGAAGCGGATGCCGAGACTAAGGTGGTGGCTGTCGTGGCCTGTGCCCTCTCACCAGTGTGGCTCCAAGCCAGCGGGTGCGTCTGTGCTCTCCCCCGCTCCGCGGGCTGGCTGGCACGTGCTCTGTAGGTTCCCTGGTGGAACTAGGAGAAGGGTTTTTGTTCGTTTTTGATTTTGTTTTCCCCTTAGTTCTTTCTGTTTTTTCTTTAAGTTTATTGATTGATTGATTGATTGATTGATTTATGAGAGAGGGGAGGGTCAGAGGGAGAAGCAGACTCCCTGCTGAGCAGGAAGCCCAATGTAGGACTCGATTCTGGGACCCCAGGATCATGACGTGAGCCAAAAGCAGGAACTTAACCAACTGAGCTACCCAGGTGCCCAGTTCTTTCTGTTTTTCTGCTTAGGTATTTCTTACTGCAAGATCCGGTGGGACTGGGAACATCTGATTGCTGCTTACTGTGATGTGTATACAATGCTCAAGCGCTTTCCTGAAACCTCTTGGTTACACTGGCTCTTTGTATGGCCGTATATTATATATATACTTCTAGACAATACCTTGTCCCTCCCTGGGAGCTGTGAGAACATACTGGGAAGAACACCAGCACTGGAGTTAATAAGACAAACCCGTACTCAAATCCTTTTTAAAATAATTACTGTGTGACTTTAGGCAAAAGGCTTATCTCCTCTAAGCCTAGGTTTACCATCTTAGAAGAGCTTTCCATCTAAAGTAACCAATCTATTGATCTCTGTGACATCCACTTGTTTAGTTCCTTCAAAGCTCTTGTCAAGTCTGTGATTCTCTTTGTGTTACTTCTTGAAATTATTACTATATTTTGCTGATGTGTATGTTCACAGTTTAAAATGCAGAAGCGGGGGCACCTGTGCCCTCAGCTCAGGTCATGATCCTCGAGTCCCAGGATCGAGCCGCATCAGGCTCCCTGCTCGGCAGAAAGCTTTCTTCTCTCTCTGTCACTCCCCCTGCTTGTATTCCCTCTCTAGGTGTGTTTCTCTCTGTCAAATAAATAAATAAAATCTTTAAAATAAAATAAAATAAAATAAAATAAAATAAAATAAAATAAAATAAAATGCTAAAGCACAAAGGGATGTATCTGTGAAAACAGTCTGTTCCCACCTCTGCTCAGTTTATTCCTTTTCCTGTTCCTTTCCAGATATAATTTTTCATACACAGCATTTAATGAATATACGTGCGCACATACACACCCCCCCCGAATTGTAGCATAGTATACCTGTGGTTCTGAATTCTACTCCCCCCTATTAACTTTTTATGTTTATACTCATAAGAACTGCTTCTTTCTTTTTTTTTAAATTTTTCTCTTCCCTCTTTTTTTTTTTTAAGATTTTATTTATTTATTTGACAGAGAAAAACACAGCTAGAGAGGGAACACAAGCAAGGGGAGTGAGAGAGGGAGAAGCAGGCTTCCCACAAAGCAGGCAGTCCAACACAGGGCTTGATCCCGGGACTCCAGGATCATGACCTGGGCTGAAGGCAGAGGCTTAACCACTGAGCCACGCAGGCGCCCCTGCTTCTCTCTTTTTAATGGTTGGATAGAATTCTAATGGATATAACAATTTATTTAGCTAGTCTTCTATTTTTTTTTAAAGATTGTATTTATTTGAGAGAGCTAGAGACCATAAGCAGGAGGAGCAGGGAAAGTGAGAGGGAGAAGCAGACTCCCCACTCAGCAGGGAGCCCAAGCCCCAGACCCTGGAATCATGACCTGAGCCGAAGACAGATATTTAACAGACTGAGCCCCCCAGATGCCCCTTACCTAGTCTTCTATTAATGGAAGTTTAGATCATTTCCTCTTTTTTGCCTTTACAAACAATGCTGCAATGACTATATTTCATACAGGCAAAATTACATGCTTTTTGAGTGTTTGTAGACAAGCCAAATTGCTCTGTGTGAATCTGCAGATTTGTTTTCCCACCTGCAATGTATGAGACTTTCTTCACCAATGCAGTTTTTCTTCAAACGTTTTGATCTTTGCTAATTAGAGAGGTACAAAATATTTTCCCGTTATGGTTTTAATTTGTATTTCTCTTATTAAGAACTTAAAGAGCATCTTTTCAGATGCTTAAGGGCCATTTCCTTTTCTGTGAAATGACAGTTCACAGCCTTTATCCTTGGGAAAAATAAATTGGGTGAGGGGGACGCCTGGGTGGCTCAATTGATTAAGTGTCTGCCTTTGGCTCAGGTCCTGATCTCTGGGTCCAGGGATTGAGGCCTCCCCCTCCCCTTCCTGTGTCCTAAAAAAAAAAAAAAGTCTTTAAAAAAAACTTTGGATGAGTGATCTTTTCCTTAATAATTGGTAAGAAAAGAAGTTCTTTATATACAAAATAAGTCTTTTTTTTTTTTTTTTTTTTAAGGTTTTATTTATTTGGGCGCCTGGGTGGCTCAGTGGGTTAAAGCCTCTGCCTTCGGCTCAGGTCATGATCTCAGGGTCTTGGGATCGAGGCCCATGTCGGGCTCTCTGCTCAGCGGGGAGCCTGTTTCCTCCGCTCTCTCTGCCTACTTGTGATCTCTCTCTCTGTCAAATAAATAAAATCTTAAAAAAATTTTTATTTATTTATTTATTTGACAGAGATCACAAGTAGGCAGAGAGGCAGGCAGAGAGAGCGGAGGAAGCAGGCTCCCCGCTAAGCAGAGAGCCCCATGCGGGCCTGATTCCAGGACCCTGAGATCATGACCTGAGCCGAAGGCAGAGGCTTAACCCACCGAGCCACCCAGGCGCCCACAAAATAAGTCTTTTGAGTGTGATAAAAGTCGAAAATATTTTGTCTTAGCTTGTCATTTTTCTCTTGTCTGTGACGGTATTTTTTTCCTAGTTAGAAATTGGGATTTTACATCTCAAATTTATAATTTTTAAATAAGTTCTGGGTTTCATAACATTTAAAATCTTTCATCCTCCATTCAAAGATCAAATTAGTTAAGACAATTGACTTCCAGTGAAATGCAGAATTACGGAAGCATCAGGAACTAGCTGAAATGGGCACAGTTGTGGCAAGAAGTGTGGAAAATGGTGCGTTTGCCTGTGAGACATGGGTGAGCGCAGTGATTATGCGTTTGAAGTCTCATCCAGGAGGCTTTAAGAACCACCGAAGAGTGTGACAGATATTCACTGACTCATGAACTCCTCAAATTTTCCTAGACTCAGAAACAACCACAAGTGGAAAACATTGTTGCGAGTCTAGAATAGCCTGGAATGCTCTTTAAAAATAGAAGATTCTATGCAGAAGTTTACCTTTGAATAATAGCTTTTCATGGGAGTGCAAAAGCTGAGTGACGACAGTCGTAGTCGTAGAATATTAGAGAAAGACCTCATCCCGTGGTCTTGAAATTTTGGCTGAAATTTAACACTGAGAGTAGTAGGTGACAAGAAGTCCTATATTCTAAAGGGAGTCCTTAGACACCCCATAGGACCTTCCAAACTTGTTTAGGACATTAAAGACTGATTACAGGCAAGTCCTTTGCAGGAATTTGTAGATGAAGAGATGGCTGGGGTTAATGGCCTCCCACCCCCAAGCCAAGTGAGAGGAAAAACTAGACGGCAGCTGGGACAGAAGGGGTGCTGCCCCCTGGAGGTGGGAACAGACCCGTACTCCCCGGCTTTGCATTGTTCAGCCATGGAAACACAGATTTGGGACCGCCTGGAGAAGTGCTTGGAAGAAATTGACCCAAGTTCCCTAGTGTGGAGGGCATAGAAACTTTTCTCTAAATGCTGCTTAGAGGTCTGGTGGTTGTAGAAAAACTTGCAGAAGTTTCCCCTAAAGATGAGGTAGAAGGTACCGGAACAAGGTCAGGGGATTTGAGTCACCTACAAAGGGCGTTATCCATGAGGACGTCCTGCCAGGCAAAGGGACCCCAGAAGGAAGAAGTCCTGTGGAATGTTTTGCTGTGAATTGAGAGGTAAGGTAAGGCTGTAGGAGGCTGCAAGGGCCTAGAGAGGGTATCAGCTGTTTTAGGGAAGGGTGCAGGGCAGAAATTCCTCAAGAGTGTGTATCTCTCTGCAGGCAGTGTCTGCTAAAACCCCTGGAAGTGCCCCATGGAAGAGAACTGGTATCTCGGTATCATAGCTGGTCAGACTAGAGAAGCCGAACCAGTAGGAGGTTTACATGAAGAGATTATTGCAAGGAATTGGTTTGTGCAACATGCAGGTCAACAAGTCCAAAATCCACAGAGCAGGCTGTGGGGAAAGGCAGGCTAGCAGTCCCCCGCAGGGCTGAAGCAGGGCTGAAGCAGGGCTGAAGCTGTGGTCCACGGGATGGTTTCTGCACCCCAAAGCCTCCACTCTGCCCTTAAGGCCTCTGAATGAATTGAATCAAGCCCACCAAGAATATCTCTTATAATCTCTCTTAAAGTCAATTGGTTATAGACTTAAATTTTTTTTTAAAATATTTTATTTATTTGACAGAGAGAAACACAGCCAGAGAAGGAACACAAGCAGGGGGAGTGAGAAAGGGAGAAGCAGGCTTCCTGCCGAGCAGGGAGCCCGATGCGGGGCTCGATGCGGGGCTCGATGCGGGGCTCGATGCGGGGCTCGATGCGGGGCTCGATCCCGGGTCTCCGGGATCATGACCTGAGCCGAAGGCAGTCGCTTAACCAACTGAGCCACCCAGGCGCCCCTGGTTATAGACTTTAATTACTTCTCTAAAATACCCTCATAGCAGCATCTAAGATTAGTGTTTTGATTAAATAACTGGGGACGGCTGCCTAGTCAGGCTGGGCTGAGACGTCACATAACCTTGACAGACACCTTTTCCACAGAACATCAGGCCACCTACGAGAAGGGCTTTGCCCTTTTCTTCCAGTCCCCTGTGTCCCAAGGTGGGAGGGCTGCCTCACCTCCGTACTGCTGGTCTGTGGAAACAAGGGTCAGAACTGAGAGAAATGCAGAGGAAATTTTTGAGTTCGTTATAAGATTGACATTTTGATTTAGATTGGATTAAATTTATCAGGCACCAGTTAGTGTACACAGAAACAGGACTGACAAAGCGGTCTTACTTGATCTCTGCCCACGTATAATATTATGTTTTTGCTTTAAAGATTTTTTCCTATCCCACTACCTTTTCCTCTGTTTCTTCGCTTTAAAAACTGATGTGTAATCATCTCATTACACAGTAAGCAATTAAACCCTCTTGCTGTCAAAGCCAAGGACGACAGTGATCATGATAGTTGCTAAAACACTCAGCCCGAGGTCATTTTAGAGGGCACTGAATTAAAGATACCCCTGCAGGGCTTGTTCGTCTTTTTTTTTTTTTTTTTTTTGGTGGCCAGTCAAGGGTAGAATATTTTCAATCACTAGTGGAAAAGAATATTTTATTACCTTGATTCTAGAAATAGTCATGCGTTATTTTTACCTTACTCAGATACAAATAAGTTTATTTGTGGCCGGGCATTCCCTTTGTCACCATACATTTTCAAGGTAGAGATCCAGGAGCATTTGATTAGTGAGACTGTATGTATACTATATTCAGGTTACTGCTAGTTCTGAACTTTAGCCCGAAAATGATATTAAGAAAGAGGAGAATGCTAACATTCAGTAGCAAGGAAACTGGAAATTTTAGGACCAGAAGGTTCCATAATGAAAAAAGAACAAAGGAGGATAAAACAGACACAGAATATGCTTAATAAAAGGTGACACTGGATTATAGGAAATTAAATTTTCATTAAGGCAGGAGAAAAAGACGTGTGGTAGAATAATCTTGTTATCTTTTAGAATGGTTCATAATCCCATATACATAATTTCAATATATGGCATAAAACTCTGACAGAGTCACAGACAAGTGCTAACTCCTCAGGCCTTTTCTGTCCTTGTGGTGCTTAGATGGAATTTTATAGCATTGAATGTGTGTGTTAGGAAAAAAGAAACATCTAAAATAGATAATGTATGCTTCCACCTTAGGAAACTTGAAAAAGTAAATTGAATCCAAAGTAAATAGAAGAAAGGAAATGATAAAAATCAGAGCAAGAGTAAATGAAATTAAAAAAAGAGACGAGTAGAAAAAAAATCAAAAGATCAATAAAATTGATAAACTTCTAACCAGGTTAATCAAGGACTAAAAGAGTAGACACAAATTACTAATATCAGAAATGAAAGAGGCAACATTACAACTAATGATATGGGAACCAGAAGGATAATTACAGGAATACTATGAGCAACTTCATGCCCATAAACTTAGTAACTTACATGAAATGGACCAATTCTTTGAAAGATACAACCTGCCAAAACTTTTATATGAAGAAATTGATTATCTGAATAGGTCTATATCTATTAAAGAATTTGAACCAGAAATAACTTTCAAAACAGAAAACACGAGGACCAAATGGTTTCACTAGTGAATCCTACCCAACATTTGTATAATTCTCTATACTTCCTTCCAGGAAGTAATAACAGAAGGAACACTTCCTAACCCATTCTATGAGGCCAGCATTACCCTACCACCCGAAACCAGAGAAAGACATTACACATCTCTGTCAAAGAGTCCGATCCCTATGAGGGACAAGGACGCCGCAGAGTAGAGGGTCTAGAACAATTGTGTAGGCCTTTGACAGGGAATGGCAACCCAGCAGAAAGCAACACCTTCATCCTGCATTACTTCCCCAGGATATCTGGGATAAATTTCCTATAGCCCAATGGGGCTAAGGCTTAAAGTCACATTTCAGTTGTAGAAAACAAAGAAATGTAACCTTTCCTGTAGAATACACTGATTCTAAGAACTGCCTCCTCCCCATCAGCCAGCTCTGTCCCATGTTGTGAATGTTATTCTGCCCACAGGTAGGGACGGTTTGTTCTAGGTACCTCAGTTTGGTATCTTCTTAGTTTAACTTTCCGTAATTATTTATTCCTCTTTTTCTCTCTTCCGTATGCCTTTTTTTTTTTTTTAAACATTTTAAAATAGTTAATAAGGAAGCAATACTCACTTTTTAAACTTTGCTGCCACCCTGTGGCTAATTGTCATTACTGTATGTGAAAAGGGGACATCACAATGCTTCTGTTGAGCCATCAGAAGAGGGAGAAGTGTACAGGAAGCACGTTAAAGAGAAAAAAATTGCAAAACATCCAAGATGATCTTTCACCAGAATGCTCAGGATCTTAGCCATGAAAATTTTATTAGTTTGAGTCTAACCTTATTTTAGTAGTCCTGCATTTCTCCTCTTCTAACCCAGAAGCGTAATTACTCTGGGAACACATTAATTGCTGATCTTGATTTGCCATGTAGTATCAGTTATGGCTTTTAATGAGTGCAGGGAAAAAAATTACATAGGAAGCTGAACCTATCTACAATAGGCCCATATCTTAAATTTTTTTTTTGTAGACTTTTATTTTGGTCTAGAAGTTATTGTATTGATGCACAGCATTCTGGCCTTCCCTAAATTGTAAAAATTAAGGAATACAGTTTTAAGAAGTAAAGAATACTCACAGCATATTTTCCAGGCACATTTTTCATGAGAAAACAGCACTCTTGTAATAATCTCCTTGCCACCTAGCCCCTGTCATTTGTTACCCTAAGCCAAAATCCATCATTTTAAAAAATTTTTATTTATTTATTTGACAGAGAGAGAGAGAGATCACAAGTAGGCAGAGAGGCAGGCAGAGAGAGAGGAGGAAGCAGGCTCCCTGCCGAGCAGAGACCCCGACACCAGTCTCGATCCCAGAACCCTGAGATCATGACCTGAGCCGAAGGCAGAGGCTTTAACCCACTGAGCCACCAAGGCACCCTGTCCCCAGTAACTTCTAATTTACCTTTTTGTAAAGGTATGTATGGATTTGCCTATTCTAGATAACTTCATACAATGGTATCAGTGTTTTTGTCCTTGTTCATCTGGCTCACTGCACTTGGCATAATGTTTTCAAGTTTCATGCAGTTATAGCGTGAACCAGAACTTCATTCTTTTTATGGCTGAATAATGTTCCAGCCCAAGTATATACCACATTCTGTTTATCCATTCATCTGTTGACGGACGCTTGATTTCCACCTTATTGTGAATAATGCTGCTATAAACAGTGGTGTGCAAGTATCTGTTGGAGCTCCTGTTTTCAGATCTTCGGGGTACGTCCTTAGGAGTGGAGTTGTTGACTCCTAACTCGGTGTTTTGACCTTTTGAGGAGCCACTAAGGGTTTTTGTAGTGGCTATGGATTTTACATTCTCAGGAGCAGTATGTAAGGGTTACAATTTCTCTATATCCTGGGCAACGACTGTTGTTCTCCTTTT
>PITA01030052.1:0-17007 GCA_004023965.1 Spilogale gracilis | reverse complement strand
TGGTTATACAAGAATGGGAGAATTCTTTCCAAGTCAGACTGGATATAGGAGATAAAGTTTTGCTTAAGTGACTCCCTACCTGTATTCTTAGACTTAATGAAAGCATCAGGTATGGACAGACGCTAAAAGTTGAGAGTTATTGAGTATACTGGGTAAGAGAATAAACTCAAGAGAGAATACCAGGGTCCAGTTCTAGGTCTTTCATTTAGTAGTGTGACTGTGGGCAAGTTTATTAATCTCTCTCTGCTTCAGCATCCTCTTCTGTGAAATGACAATGAATGTACCCATCTCATAGTAATGGTGAGAGGACTGAATGTCTTGTTAAATGTCTGGTACACAGAACACTGTCTGTTACAAAGCAAGTAATCAATAGTTAATAGTAATTATTATTTCGATGGAGGACTTTTCCTCAGAAAAGATTAGAAGCCAGAATCTTCTCTTTACCTGTGCCCTGGGATTTCAATATTCCATTCTGTTGGTTTTCCTCTTACTTACCTCTCTGTTTCCTTTCTTTTCCTCCCCTCTCCTTGCCTCTGCTCTCCTTTCCTTGTTTCTTTTCTTTTTTTCTTTCCTTCTTCCCTCCCTCCATTCCTTCTTTCCTTCCTGACTACTCCATGCCTCAGACTGCCTTCACACATATGATCTTTTTCTTAGTTGTCACCTTTTATACCCTCATTCCTCTCAACCTGGACCACCTTTATTTCTCTCGATTCATTTATCACCTCTGAGCTGGTTTCCCAAATTTATAACACGAGCCCACCTTATGTACATAACATTTGGATATTCTGTCAGTTAATTAGCTGAAAAATCCAGGATAAATGGAATAAATGGCTTCAGGTATTGTTTGTGCCAGAAGCTCCCATGATATAATCAAGGCTCTGGATTTTCTCATGTTTGCTCTGCCTTCCTTGGGATCAGACTTACCCTCTGACAGCCAGGAGCTTATTAGAATCAGAAAAGTGCTCATGCTGGTTCTTTACCCATCACACTACTGATGGAGAAGAGACAACCTCTGTCCTTTGCTTCAGATGGGAATCAGTTCTGCCACAGTACACAGCTTCATATCCGGGCACCGCTTTATGACAAGAAGAGGGAGTGGATGCCGACGGGCAAAACAATAGGTATTCACTGAAAATATATTGCTTTTTCTAAAGTTTATCAAAAAAACAACCAAGAATGTACTTAATTCTTCTGTTCTGGCTTTACTAATTTTATTGGGGCAGTTACCATTTTCCCATGACCCCATAGATTCAAATGCTCAGTATACAAATTGGCTCTTCCCTTTTTAATGACATCACTTGTGTTCCGGTTCATGGACCCTAGAATACACCCCCACCTTGATGATGCCCCTCTGATTGGTCCAGCTCAGTGCAAGCCCCATCTACTATGTGCAATGTTCTGTGGACACTGCGGCCACAGCGAATTCATCTGCCTAACTCCTGCAACAAGGATGTCCACAGTAGTCCTGCATTTATTATTCTATTCTGTTTTATATTATTTATTGCCACCTTACTTCCTCTCCTACTTTTACTACCCACCGGGATTTGGAATGCCTCAGAAGCATATCTGGTATTCTCCTGAGTCTTTCCATACCACCGGGCACAAACTGTCTGTGGTATGGAGACTCAAAGTTTCTGTTAAGACCAGAATCCAGGTGTGCGGGGTTAAGATTCTCTGTAGTCAGCATGGACTTTGGGTAAGCCCAAGTCCTCACCGAGCTGCCCAGAGATATGCATTGTGGAACTGTGGGACATATGAAGAGATGTGATTTGGAAAATGTTTTAAGGTCAGGTACATTTGAGGAATGCCATCTCAAACAGTGTTAGCATTTTCCTTATTATATGAGTTTTCAGATCCTCGATAGTGTAATATACTTGTGAATCTGCATAGAAGTGTTTTTTATGGGCTGAACTGCATACCCCCATTCATATGTTAAAGTCCTAACCCACTATGGAATGTGATTGCCCTTGGTGATAGGGTCTTTAAAGACACAATTAGGGTCACTTGGAGGGCCCCAATCCCAGATGACTGGTATATTTATAAGAAAAAGAGATTAGGACACAGACATGCACAGAAGAAAGACCATGTGAAGACATGGGCAGAATATGAGAGAGGAGAGAGGCCTCAGAAGACACCAGCCCTGCCTACACCTTGATCTTGAACTTCCACCAATTGTGAGAAAAGCAATTTCTGCTGTTGAAGTCCCCCAGTTGTAGTGCTTTGTTATGGAAGTCCTAGCAAGCAAATACGGAGTATTTGAGTGTATTTTTCAAATGAACTTGACCACACAGTTCCTCTTTTCCAACAAAATTTCCTAAGATGAGCATTTGATGTCAGTCCTTGGACTGCAGTGGTTGTTGGCAGTGGTAGGCAAGATAGGGGCCTTCTAGGGATGAGCTGGCCCTTGCTGTGAGCTGTGCCTTTATTTTACATCCATATACTTCAGAGCTCTGCTGTGTCTCATAGCTGCATTCATGTTCCAATAAGCCACAGAACATGGTGGGTCCTAGTTTTGAACTTCATAAGCTATGAAAGACTCTGATTTCTACAACCACACAACCTTAGAGTCCCTGGGAGTCAGAGGTTGTGTTTAATATGTGTGATATAAAGTGAACACTTAATAATTTGCTAACTGACTGAAATGAAGAGGAAGATTTAGGTAGGCATGCATTATATTTCTTCCCCAAAAAGATCTGGGTTAGAATTGTCGCTTTGAGTAGAGGTTTCTAAAGCCTTTATCTTTTCCTTGGTGAATGTGTTATCCTTCTGGATGTTACTGTCTCTTTTTTGGTCAAATGACCTGTGTCCTATGACATATGTGAGTGAGGAGGAGACGTCAAACTCTTTTCAATCCTCTTGCACATTTTCTTTCCACAAAGACTTCTATTTTTTGTTCTAGATTCCACTATTTGGTAACAGTAACTGTAGACTGTAGGATGGCCAGTGAGAAAGAGAAAAGAGAAGGTGCTATTTATTTATCAGAATATATAAACCAATGGTTGAGAGTGGTGCTAATATCAGGTACATATGATAAATAGTTTTTGTAAGATTTTCATGGAGGAATGGAGACCCTTAAAAACAAAATAATCATTGCAATTGGAAGGGGCAAGAAGAAGAGGCAAGGCTTCTGTTTTCCTCTGGTAAATGCAATACTTACTCTTAGGGGCAAGCTAACATCTCTAGAAAAGTCACAGCCCATGTTCATTCAGAGAAGAGTCAGGTAAATACTTTTTATATTCTTTTGTAAATACGTGTCTGCATGTGTGTGTATGGATTTAATGAGAAATACTGCCTCGAGTAAGGGTGGTTGTGGTGGAGAGTGGGAACTGGGAAGGGGCTATGGGCATCTGGGTTTGAAAGTTGGCATCCCCTCTTATGCTGCGTCTAGCCCTCAACTGTGGTCACCATGACTGACCAAGTACAACCCTAAAGCAGACAATCTCTGGACATAAGGAAGTAAAAATACAAATCAAGGCTCATGTATCAGTCTTCTGTGGTCAGACTCAACTGTGCTGGAGAATCACCTTTGGATGCTTGTTAAAACACAGATTTCAGGGACTCTTCTCCCCAAGATTTGGATTCACTACATCTGGGGTGGGCGATTGGAAACTGTATTTTTGGTAGGTGCTTGGGTGATTTCAATATAGTGAGTCTTCAGACCCGGCTTGGGAACCATGGGCTTAGAAGTCTCCATTTCTAGGCAGGGGGTGGGCCTGCCTATCTCTTTCATGCAGAAGGCCTGCCAGTAAAGCATGCTGTCTGGCTGTGTTATTGAGATAATACTGCAAACGGAACCCAGATGAGTCATACAGAAACTTTATTAAGTTCAAGTGTTTTCATAAGCAACTTTTCCTTTCCAAAAATGATGTTATAATAGATTTTAGAGGGAGTCTTTGGTTTTCTTGTCAGAAACAATACCAAGTGTAGATTTGCAGATATTGCCACCCAAGTAATGGATTCTGTAATTGTAGGAGCACAGATCTTTCTGATGATCAGGTGACAATTATACTGGACTTCCTGTAAGAATCCTTCTGGTGTTAACACATACTCCTGGTCTCTTATTTGGAATGCAGTAAACCAAAGGCCTATTAAAAGCCCTTCTTCATTCACTTCAAGAGTGTCTCAGGAGCTTCTTTCTTTCTGTCCCATAGAGTTAGAAACTCTCCTGAGGAATGCACCTCAATCTTTGTGAAATTAGCTCTTCAGGTATTATTCCTCAAAAAGGGGGCATCTCTGGGCACCTGGGTGATTCAGTGGGTTAAGCCTCTGCCTTCCACTCAGGTCATGATCTCAGGGTCCTGGGATCGAGGCCCGCATCGGGCTCTCTGCTCAGCAGAAAGCCTGCTTTTATTCTCTCTCTCTGCGTACCTGTGATCTCTCTCTCTGTCAAATAAATAAATAAATAAAATCTTAAAAAAGGGGGGCATCTCAATTGCTCACAAATGACAGAGTTAGCACTCTGTGGGACATTTATGTAATTTGTAGTCCTGTGTTTAACATAATTCTAAAATATGCAAAAAGGAGTTTAGTACTGCTCACTGCTATACTCCCCTTCAGGCTCTGATAAAGTAATGTAAGAAGAATAGAAAGCTTTTCTTAAGGTTTCTTGCTGTTTCATTGGTCTTTAACACAAAGACAGGAAATTTTTTATGGGCCACACTATAAAACCTTATCACATATCTCAGGCCAGGAGTTTTTCTCAAAGCCTAATTCATAATAAATACTATTGCAAAAATCTAAGTGAGAAAGACATGTTTTTGTCAACTCATAATCTAATTTAAGTGATATAAAACAAGAACATTCTTCTGTTAAACATGTATTTAAGTAATGAGGCAGAAATTAGATAATTTGGATGCATCTCTGCCTGTCATGGGAACTGAGAAGATACACATCCACTTTTATTTTGATGACATAATCTTGATATCACTTGTTGGAGTGGCCATAAAACACTGATGAGCCCATTGCCTGATTATTATTGGAAAGGATCAGTGTCAGCTCTATGAAAACTAAAATTACTGTGGTTCGCCAAGATGTCTCAAGACTGGTGCTGTACTTTGTCCTTATTGGGCAGTTATAAATGAACAAACACATTTGGAGTTAAATAATGATCAGGAATGAAGCTTTTGCCATGTTAAAGAGTGTTTTTGTGTTCTTGGGTCTCTCTATAGAAGCTAATATCCTGGTGGGCTCATTAGAATTTAGAGATATCAAAAATCAGAAATTCTCCTGGGGCTATGTTGGGATTTTAAAATTGAGGTAGCCAACCAGTAAGACTTAACCTTAAAAAGTTTCAGACCCAAATTCTTTCTTTTCTTTTTGACATAGAAATTTGGGAGTTATAACCCAAAATCTGGGTACTTGGTGAACTTAAATTCCAGTTTTTGTGGAAGGTTTTGGCCCAACATGTAGGCCAGTGGTTCTCAACTCAGGTTATTCTCCTCCCTACCTCCAGGGACGGTTGACCGGTTGCTTGTCACACCTGAGCAGAGGTACTACTGACATCTAGTGGGCATCTAGTAGGACACTAAATATGCCATAGTACAGGGGACAGCCTCCTTCCTGCCCCCTACCCCCAATGTCGAAGAGTTTATCCACTACAGGTCAATAATACTGAGGTGGACAATCCCTGTTCTAGGCTGTCCTAGAACAACACTAGGCATGGTTCTGGGCTGGCATTTCTTAAAGGTGAGAAGCAGGCTTCCCTGTCTTCTCAGCACGTCTGGTATGAAAGACTCAGACTTACTGATACTGAGGCCCTTGTCATGGATGTCACCTCTAAAAACAATTCAGAATTTGCCAAAAGGTCAACTGAGTTTTGATTTGAGTAGTATGATATAGTCCAAGGAAAAGTTTTCCCACTCATTCTGCTGAAATCTCTCAAATATTTCCCTACATTGAGTAGATGTTGAGGAAAAAACAAGGAAACAAACTCAACCTATACACATTTTATTATATTAGTTTTTCAAATGTTTTCTAATTGAGGGCATGAGATGGTAAGATCCCAGGATGGGTTCAGTTAATGGAAGAAAATTATAGAATTCTAAGTGTTGTGATGGTGATGATGATCAAAAGTTTTCTTAAAGCTTTTTTCTGTGGTGTTATTTAGGAAGCTTTCATCTGATGAGAATTTCTGTGACTTTATACATCCTGCATGTACAACGATATGTTTCTTATGACCGAACAGCATTAAGTTCCTGAGAGGTACAGCACAAGGAAGATACCAAGCCTAAATCCAAGCCTGCTTTCCTTGCTTATTGAATTTCCCCAGGTGACACAGAATACTCAGTCGCCTTCATCTGGACTAGATCCAGCATGAAGATTTAGCCATTTACCTTGTCACTCCAGATGCCGGCCTGGCCCAGCATCCTGACCCAAAGCTCCACATAAGGGATTGGTACCCAATTCCCAACTTTCACCTTCCAGAGAGATGGCAAAGAAAGCTGGAAGTTTCTTTAACCTGTAGCTCACTTTTGAAGATTCTGTGGGATGGATTAAGTGAACATCCGGCCACAGCAACCTCCATGAGAAGACTTCATGTAAAGTTTGGTCTGAGGTGGTACAGAATGCTATGGGATGGGACCAGCATTACAGGTGAAGATTTCCCTTACCTGTAGCCTGTAGCTTTTTATATAAGCATGCCAGTTCTGGAATATGGTACCTGGAAGATCAATTAGTCTCTTTTCAGTGAACTCGGATACTTCCTTCTACTAGGAAACCTGTGTTAGATCACAGAAAACTTGTTGGATTATACAGTTGAAGCAACTAATTAAACTTAGATGCTTGCCCTTTAATTGGTTTTGATCTTTTTTTTTACATTGAATTTTTCTACATGATTTAATAACATAACTTACATACTTATCTACTTGGGAATGTTATCTGGGCAGAAAGGATAAATATCAGGTAAAAAAGATAGAAAGTTTTAAAGTTAATGTCTTTTTATTAATAGGATACTACCCTGGAACTTATGCCAGGTGTGGTATGAGTAAGTAAATCATGGATCAACTGTGTTATTTTTAGGGTGCTGATGATTCTCATGGATTTGAATAGCTTACCCAGCATTACTTTCTTATTTGCTTTGGCCATCTGTCATGGACTTGATAACCTCTACCATTCCTAGTGTTTTTCTCCCTTTTCCAATTCTACTTGCACCCTGGCCCAAGGCTCGATAACCTTAAAAACCAACAAAACCTTGAAATAGATTAATTTCTTTGCAAAGAAGGCTATTTGTCATCCCTATGCTTGTTACAAAGGATATTGCAGGAGGGCAGAAACCTGTGTTCCCCAGTTCTTCAATTTCTGAGATGACTTTTCTTAGAGGGAGAAGAGGGGGAGGAGCAAAAAGAGAGGGAGAGAGAAAAACTTAAGCAGGTTCCATGCCAGATGTAGAGCCTGACGTGGAGGTCCATCGCACAACCCTGAGATCATGACCTTAGCTGAAATCAAGAGTTATACTCAACAGTGGAGCCACCTAAGCACCCCAAAGAGATGATTAGATCCTCCCCTTTCTGTCTTTAGAACATTCTGGTGTCCTGAGACTTCTCCTTCCATTACCTCTGGTTCTGTCTACCCCATTGGAAATGGAACTAAGACCCCCAAAGGATGAGAACCAGGTAAATTCTCCTTGTAGTCTGGTGCTTTTCCTAGAATACTTCATGGGACTAACTCCCAAACTATTTGAAACTGAGATACAGCCATTATTATTTCACAGTACCAAGTCCTACTAATTCAGGTTTCCAAGAGTCAGAATTTATGGTCATTCACCTTCAGTTAACTAAAGTATCATTTTGTACAAGAGATACAGAAATGTTTTTCTCTCAGCATATCCTACCGTATGCTCTTCTGAACACTGCTCCCATTAAGTGCTGGAAAACATAGTTTAACCATCAAATAAACAATGTTTCAACTCCCTATTGTGTCTAGCTCTTAAGAGATTCAAAATGTACATTATTAATACAATATAGTCACAGAGAATTCCTGGAGAGCTCGAATTTAATAAACTCAGGGTTTCCCAAATGTGCTTAACCATAACTTCTTCTCCCCCCTCTCTATCCTTCCCTCCACCACTCCATATATATATATATATCAACTAGTAACATTCTGGAACTTGTGATTCCCTGGAACAATTTGGGAAAATATGTTCAAAGTAAAGACATGTGGGGGATCTCAGAGCCCCTGACACTATAAAGTTATCTGGAAAACCATCTTTGTCATCTTTCATGATGTCAGTCCACACCTTGCATTCCCTCTGCACATAATAGAACACCTATCTGCATCCATTTCATCTGGGTACTTGGAGGGCTTGATATTTTTCTGGTCCATAATCTCTCTGATGGTACCAACTTATACACATTTGGCAGAACAACGTATTTTAACTACAAACTAAAACTGCAGTTCTTGCAAAAAAGCCAGGATTTCATGAAGCATGAAAATGACATTGGAAAACAGCTCAAAGATTACCCAAAACCATATACAAAGGAGATTCTGAGAGAGTTAACCTATGTAAGAGCCAAAGAAGAAAATATTCAGTAAAAATGAAGACTAGACCGATCCAACAAAAAACGTTCTGAATCTCCAGTGAGCAAGAGATGACCTTCTTCATCTTCATGCTTTGAAAATCAAACACGAAATAAAGGGTATCAGATAATTTTAACAGAAATTTAGTACAATTGGCCTGCTCAAAAGTTCATTTTCTGTTTATCTAAGGACTCATGCATTCTTCAAAGTGAAGTCTTTGAAGCTATCCTTTTTATCATTATTTACGACCGAGTTTGGGTCTCTGCATTTATTTTAAATGCTCTCTTTTTCTGGTGTTAACTATCCTTAAGTGAGGAGAACTTCCTGTCCTGTCCTGAAAAACAGTACTTTAGAGAACAAGTGGTTTTAAGGGCTTTAAGACATTCCTTCTATAACCTGTAGATGTTGCTAATTTAAGATGAATATTATTGAATGCAGAGACAGCTCCACATGGTGATTCTGAGCATGGGCTTCGAGTCAGAACATGGTGTGTTCAAGGTCGAATTTTAGCCCCTGCTGCTTCTGTGAACTTGGATGCTGTTATTTGCTTCTACACACTTCAGTTTTCTGAGATAGATGGAATAGGAAAAACACTCACCTTATGGGAGCATAGTGAAAATTTTTAAGGAGTCACCTGCACTGGTTTCTTAGAGCTGTTGCAAACCAAGTGGCAAAAACAGCAGTTGTTTTCTCCCAGTTCTAGCAACTGAAAGTCTGAAATCAAGGTGTCAGCTGGGTTGGCCCCTTCTGAGGGCTATGGGAAGAACCAGCTCCAGGCTTCTCTCTCAGCTTCTGATAGCCTTGGTTTATAGATGGTATTCTCCCTGTCCCTTCATACCTTCTTTCTGTGCACCAGTTTCTCTGTGTTCAAAATTTCCCCTTATAGAAGGATGCCATTCATACTGGATTAGGACTCACACCAATGACCCCATGTGTGAGTTGATTGATTACCCCTGTGAAAACTCTTTCTCCAAATAAGGTCACATTCTGAGATAGTGAGGGTTCAGAGGCCAACATATATTTTGGGGGGATTATAAGTCAACCCATAACAATGCCTAGGATGTGTTAATAACACAGCACATGGTAAACATTCATTAAATTTGAATAATTATTATTGGGTTAATCTACATGAAATTGCTGATATTTGACCATTTTTACCTAAAAAATGCAAAGATAATACAATTTAACATTTCCTCCCCTTTGCTTTATTTCCAGAGGTCTCTAGCTAAATGCTCTTTGTCCCTGACACAGGTCCCTGCTTTGGGTAATCTGCACAAGGCAAGTAGTGCTAATGGCAAAATGAGTGGCTGTTGGACTGACTCCCTTTGCCACTTGCATACTGAGGCATTCATCTGTCTCAGCTCTGGAATTTCTTCCCTAATCTTCACCTCCTAAATGCAATAGATTTACCGCAAGACTACTGAAGCTTACCTATGAGGCCTCCCACTTGTAAGGGACCATTCCTAGGCTCTGAGAGATACCACATGACATGTAGTCACATGGACATATTTTTGTGAAATTTGCAGAAATACCATATGTAACAGATTAAGGTTACTATCTCTTTGTTTTCCAACTTCTCTTCTGTCATGCTTTCCTTCATCTTGGGTAGCACTGACAAGGCCCTGAACAATTTTTTAAAATAAACTTATGGTTTTAAGTTTTAGGTTCACAGTAAAATTGAGCCACAAGTACAGAGATTTCCCATATACCCACTGCCCTTGCATGTGCATAGCCTTCCCTGCTCTCCCTCATGAGTGGGACACTTGTTAAAACCAGTGACCCTATGTCGACACATCATCATCACCCAAAGTCCATACTCTAACTCTGTTAGAGTTCACTCTTGGTGTTGTACATCCCATGGGTTTGGACAAGTGGATAATTACATGTATCCACTATTGGAGTATCATACAGAATAATTATGCCCTAACAATTCTCTATGTTCTACCTAATCTTCCTTCCCTTCTCTCAACATCTGGCAACCACAGACCTTTTCACTTCTGCCATGGTTTTGCCTTTCCCAGAATGTCATATGGTTGGAGTCATACAGTATGTTCCTTTCAGATTGGCTTCTTTCACTTAATTATATGCATTTAGGGTTCCTCCATGTCTTTCATGACTTGATAGCTCATTTCCTTTACAAATAGAGTAATATTCCAACATCGGGAGGTGCCATAGTTTATCTAGATCTAGTCACCTATTGAGGGGCATGTTCCAAGTTTGGGCAATTATGAATAAAACTGTTATAAAGCCCTGGGCAATTTTGAGATAACTCATAGGAAAGGACATGACAGTATATGGGTCTGGTGGGATTCACATCTATGATTTGCGTTTACTTCCATATATCATCAAGCACTGCTAGCTATCTGGGTGCAAGAATGGCTCCCCCAAATACTTGTATCATTCACTGCACCAGCTACTCTAGAACCATGGCCCAGACATACTGGATGGGACACCATCTTGCCATAGGACTATGTTCTCCTTCCTTATTCTCGGAAGGGTATAGAAAAATCAAAAAAGATTTGATATGTGTGGAGCAAGGGGCTAGTTTGTGAAAATTTCATCAGATGTATGACATTGTAAGTTGAAGATTTGGTTCTTTTTTTTTATTAAAGATTTTATTTATTTATTTGACAGAGAGAAACACAGCGAGAGAGGGAACACAAGCAGGGGGAGTGAGAGAGGGAGAAGCAAGCTTTCCGCTGAGCAGGGAGCCCGATGTGGGACTCGATCCCGGGTCTCCGGGATCATGACCTGAGCTGTAGGCAGTCGCTTAACCAACTGAGCCACCCAGGCGCCCCTGAATATTTGGTTCTTATTAACACCTGGTCATATGGAAGTTCTCTCTTGTCAGGAATATATCTGTTAATACAGCATCTTTCTATCAGCCATGCAAAGGAAAGACTGAACTATCTACCTCTCTGTAGAATATATATATATAATCTAGTATATACCCACACATACACACACACATATACATAATATAATATAACCTTCTTGTCTTATGAAGAGGTGCTCAAGGACCATCTAGCAAAAAAAAAGTATTTTAGACTATGTTAGTTATTAAAAAAATATGTTTTTGTTGGATTTTTATCCTCTGATATTTGTCAGTTTAAATTATATAATTTGTTGAGATTGCTTTTCTCAACTACATATTAAATATACGTCCATAGAAATTCTGTATTTTTAATTTTGTACTCTTTTTTTTTTCTTAAAGGGGTCTGTAAGATTGTGGAGCCTTTCTGTCCACAAAGCCTAGATCCTTCCATGCCCTGGGCTTCTTTATTTTCAGATCTGGCTGCTTTTTGTGGAATCCGACCAATTCTTTTTGTTAAATCCAGACCATTTTAATACCCAACAATAAATCAAATATTACTTTACTATGATCTAGACTCATAGAGAAAGTAAAGGAAGTGTGTATAAAGAAGTGCTCTTTATGCTTCACCCCTCCCAGCTTCCCTCCATCTGAGTGCAACTGCAGAGCAATGTCTTTCCGTATAGGCTGAACATCTTATATGAATGGAGGGATCTGTATGAATGGAAAGGTTTAGAAATAATCTTTCATCATATAATTTAAAAAATGTTGCTATTACGCATATGGAACAATTAAACAATGCTGTATAATTCCATAAAACTATGTTTTCTTAATGTTAAGATAAATTGTTGCTCTTTTATTACAACATAAATGAGTTCTACTTTTATTTTATGTAGGGAACATTTGACTGTGCTTAAGTATATATTTTTTAATATAAATTTTCTATTCTTCTTTTTTAGCTTATTCATGAAATGTTGAAAAGGACCATAATGATCACATGATTTGTTTTATGGAGCATGCTATTAAGACTGGGCTTAGTTCACAATAGAGAAATGATACAATTTCTGACCAGTTCTGTTCCCCAAGCCCCACTTTTGTTGTCATTTATTTGTTGTTTGAGAATAAATTTGGTTATTTTATTTGAGCTAAACACATTTTGACCTCATTTAGGTGGGCAGTCTTAGTTTCAGAAAGATGAAAATTTGCATATTTTGGTTCCAAAAAGAGCTATAATAAAGGATTTAAAATCTTTAAATGGCTAGTTTAAATAGGCTATACCTAGAAAAAGGCTGGGCTACCTTTTAATTCTGTTAGTTTCCTGAGTATCACTGAACCTTGGTGCAGCCAGCCCTTGTTGATGGCAGTAACGGGGACAGCTGGTACATTTTTCTGTGTCTGGACATTTAAACCTTTGCTCCTATTCTTCTTCCCAGAGTGGACAGCATATGGTGTCCACATTCTATCTCATGCCTT
The DNA here is from genome assembly GCA_004023965.1 of Spilogale gracilis. Classification (NCBI taxonomy): domain Eukaryota; kingdom Metazoa; phylum Chordata; class Mammalia; order Carnivora; family Mephitidae; genus Spilogale; species Spilogale gracilis. The sequence continues at coordinate 4,208 of PITA01030052.1, read as the reverse complement.
TACCATAAGACATGTCATCAACATTATGTAGAGCTGGTGAGGACAGCAAATCATAAGACTCTTGAAATACATTTTCTGGCATTGCCTTCAGTTGTACAAATCTTCCAGAGTTGTCCTTAAATTATGCAAATTGTGTTATAAAAAGGAAACAACATAAGAAGAACTATGTCAGTGTCACATCAAAATGACTATAATGTTATAGAAAAGAAAAACGACTTTTTAATTTCTTTCTTTCTTTCTTTTTTTTAAAAGATCTCTATTTATCTGTCAGAGAGAGAGAGAGCACAAGCAGGGGGAATGGCAGGCAGAGCAGACAGGAGGAGAAGCAGGCTCCCCGCTGAGCAAGGAGTCTGACATTGGACTTGATCCCAGAATCCTGGGATCATGACCTGAGCCGAGAGCAGATGCCTAACTGACTGAGCCACTCAGGCATCCCGAAAAATGACTTTTAAATTTGATTTAATTCATTAATTATTGGTGACACGCTTTTAGATACAGAAAACTTTTCTAGTCATACAGGCCTACCTGGAGTTCTAAAACATAGGACTTGGTATATCCCAAACATCCCTGAGTTGTTGAAATAAGATCATGCATGTTTTTAGTCCTCTGCTCCTTCCTGAGCCATTGTTGTGTGTTTGCCTTGGTTTTCAGCATTACAGATGAAAGGGTCAGTGTGGAACTGAAGTCCTTGTTCTCAGGTTTCTCTTCTACCATTATGGGAAATAAACCAGTGAACAAATGTATATGTAATAGAGACATCAAACAAATGTAGAAAAGTAAAGCAGGGTAAGGGAGCAGAGACCGAGGGAGATGGTACTTTAGAGACCATTGTCCAAAAAAAGTTATTGGAAGTGGTGACATTTGAGTAAAGAATCTACATGCAGTAAGAGAGGAAACCATGTGTGGCTCTAAGAAAAGTGTTTTCCAGATGGAAGGAACTGTAAGCCTCTTGAGGTGGGGACAAGTGGGTTTGTTTAGGGAATAGTAAAGCCTGGCCTGACCAAATAGAGTGTAGGGGTTGGTGGTGTAGGGGAAGCCAGGAGAGGCAAGGTGTAATTTGATCCAGTTTAAAAAGATTGCTGGTTGTCCTATGGAGATGATGCTGTAGGCAGACAAGATTGGGAAATGTGTGTATTCATTAGTGTTTACAGATAAGCCATCCCAAGATGTGGTAGTTTAAGACAATAGCCACTGTATTTTAGCTCTCAAGTCTGTGGGTCAACAATTTGGGTTGGACTTTGCAGGCAAATATTCATGATGAAATATTTCAGTTCTGAAGGGCAGGGTATTAGTAAATGTTGTGTAGGTAGAGAGGCATTATGGAGGAGGTGATACTTGACTCTTCTGGACAGACATGGTGTTTGTGGATAGGCAGGTGAGGGAATTCTGGGGGAGGGAGAAGCATGAACAAAGAAACTGAAGGGGAAAGCCCATGGTGTGTTGGTCGTAGGGTGGGAGACTGGTCTGACTAGAGATATGATGAATCTAGGGCAGTGCTGCAAAGGTTGGAAGGAATGGCCAGGCTTTGGAGAATTTAGCTCTGAATTCAAAGGAAATATCCCCAGAAGATTCTGACTATGAGAGCAATATAGGAGATGAAGGAGAACCTCTGCCAGAGGAGCACTACTATGATGATGGTTTCTTTTCTGCTTTCCAAAGCATGCATGAGTGCTCCTCCTGGGTGGAATGTGGCTGGGAGCCCTGCATGCAGAGATTATGGAATTGCAGATATCAGACTTCCAGCTCTGAAACACAAGGAATGGTCCCGAGCAATTGACAGACAGACTGATTCATGTGGGTCATACTTTCCTTCCTTTCAGTTCAAGTTCCCGTTCTCGCAGAGATCCTTTTAGCAGAGTTCAGTCAAAATCCACCTTGACACTCCCATCAGTAGTTGCGAAGAATAATTTAATTTTAAAGACTACTCAGCAGTCTTTCTTACTGTTTCTTCATATAGAGCAAGGCTGAAGAGAAGATTTGGTGAAATAGCTTATTGGGTTGTAGGCAGACTCACTTGTACCTGCCTGATATTTTTTTTCAGCCTCTGTATGTATATATATATATATACATATATATATATACATCTCTCTCTATAAATATATGTTGATAAAAATAGAGATATGAATGTATGACTTGCTAGTTAATTGAGTTTCAAACTCTTCCAGCATGTACCACAACACTAAAACCTACAGAGATGGAGAGGTGTTGCTCAAATATTTTTAAAGGTGCTCACTTCAGGGGCGCCTGGGTGGCTCAGTTGGTTAAGCGACTGCCTCCGGCTCAGGTCATGATCCCGGAGACCCGGGATCGAGCCCCACATTGGGCTCCCTGCTTGGCGGGAAGCCTGCTTCTCCCTTTCTCACTCCCCCTGCTTGTGTTCCCTCTCTGGCTGTGTTTCTCTCTGTCAAATAAATAAAATCTTTAAAAAAAAAGGTGCTCACTTCAACAGTACATATACTAAAAAATATTTTTAAAGAGCTCTAGAGGCCAGTTCTCTTATTTTCTTTTCTCCTTGAAGCTTTGGTGGAGCAAGAAAGGAAGAATATATACAGGAGAACAGAGACTAAGAAAACTTAGAAATAAGGCTCATCAAAAACTGAGAGCAAGAGGTAGATTTATGGGGAGGGTTCTTGAGTTTAATTTCCTGCTGGGTGTGTCAAGAAGGCTCATTCTCACACGGTCTTACCAACCTTCCTTTTTCTTTCGTAAAGATATGAATTGATTGATTGATTGAGAACGAGTCAGGGGAGAGGGAGAGGGAGACAGAAAATATCAAGCAGACTCCATGCTGAATGTGGAGCCTGACATGGGGCTCGATCTCACAACTTTGGTCTCATGACTTGAGCTGAAATCAAGAATCAGACACCTAACTGACTGAGCCACCCAAATGCCCCCCAAATTTTATTTTTCATTCCTTCATTTTATAAATATTAATCAGGAGCCCATTATCTGTCAAAGATTGTTTAGAATTAGAAGTTGAAAATACAGTCTTAAGTCTCAAAACTTCAGTTTAATGTGGGAAATAGGTCGATACATAATTACAGTATAGGGTGAGCCTTGCATAGCAGGACCTCAAATTTACAAATATTTCAAGAGGAGAAACAGCATCTCTGTATTCTCTCATGGTCTTTTCTGTAAGTCCCTGCGATGGTTAATTTTATGTGTCAACTTGACTGGGCTTGGGATTCTCAGAGCTGGTAAAACATTATTTTTATGTGTGCCTGTGAGGATGTTTCTGGATGAGATTAGCATTTGAGCTGGTGAACTGAGTAAACAACATGGCCCCCTCCAGTGTGGTCTACTTCTACTGGTCTGGAAAGCTCAGGATTTCCATTCCCTCTTCTCCCTGGAAAAGACATATTCTTTGACATATGTTCATTCTTGCTAGGGGGACTAAGTTTTATTAGTCCGACTTTAATAGTAGATAGTATGCGGGGAGAGAACAGGGCCTAGCAAGAGAAGGGACACACATAGTGGACTATTTAAAAAAAAATCGCTGTCTCTCTGCTACTTGATATCTGGGAGAATCAGTGGGAGCTTCACAGAACAAGTAATTCTTAAACTGGAACTTGAAGGCTAAGTCATAATTTTCTAAGTAGACCAGAGTAGGAAGAGCATTCCAGGCATGGGTATTTTCAATGATAGAGGTGCCAAACTTGGGTAAGTCTGGCAACTCAGGAGCAGAGTGTTTGGTCTCTTTTTTCAGAAAGTCCTGGACAAGAGTTGTTTTTGTTAGCACAAGCAACCAGTCAGCACAAATGAGCTTACTCTACACTGAATATTGAAAAGTGTGGTTCCTGTTTCAGATAGGCTCTGGACCCCTGCATCTCTCTCTCCTCTTCAAAGGTTGCCTCTAAAGTGACAATAAAGGGATAGCAACAACAATAATGGTAATAATATAGAAACAAATGACAAAATATAGGGATTGCCTTTTATGACCTGATCCTTTATATTTTTAAATTTTAATTCATGGAATGAAAACTGAGGTGGGGGGAATCATAGGTAAGGCCTGAAAGCACAAACCTTTTAGAAAAAAAAAAACATAGGCAATAACCTCCTTGACATAAGTTTTGGTGATGATTTTTTGAATCTGTCACCAAAAGTAAAAGCAACAAAGGCAAAAATCAACATTTGAATCTATATAAAAGTAAAAAGCTTCTGCACAGCAAAGGAAACCATCAAAAAAATAAAAAGGCAACTTATGGAAT